>JBAJNP010000520.1:0-90731 GCA_036877545.1 Yasuhikotakia modesta
TCTTCTTCTTCTTCTTCTCCAACCTCCACTGGTGCAGGTGCTCTCCAGCACTCCATCTTTTCCAGTCTCCTCTAACATCATCCGTTTCTCCACTTTCAGGACAGAAATTCTGCCTCATTCTGTCTGATGTCTCATCTAGACGAATTTCTCCATTTTGCACAGAGCACATTTACTCCTGATAGGCAATCATTTCCTCTTTCAAATGTGGGGAATGTATTTTGAAGGAGGGCGGTAAAATAAGACATTTGGTAAATCATACTCAAACTCTCCGTTCTATCAATGTCTTATCAGCGCCTGTGTGGTCTTCCTCATTTTCTTTTTTTGCCATTTTGTTGGCAGGGCTCATCAAAGACAAGCGTGGGTTCGAGATAACAGAATGCTTTTTTTATTTTTTTCTATATTAAAGGAACGATATTGCTTGCGGTGTGTTTGGTTCAGAGAACCTGCGGTATGAAAGCGCTATTTGCGCTCGTGGCGATACAAAGGTATCATGTTTATAAAGGCCGTTCCGTGCGTTGCAACCAGACCGACATCTTTTTGGCTTTGATAAGTACCGGCTTTCCTTTGGTAGCACTTGACAGATTTTCTTTATTGTAGATTGGAGAAGGTATGAAATGGATACGTTCCCTAGCGTACAGTAAGGGAGTGTTCATTTATTAAAGTGTCTGATGATTTACGCACTGTGCTTTATAATTGCGTTACAAAGAAGACTTTCTGTTTATGTTCACAGGCAATTAAGGTTTAATGATATCTGTAGTAGATATGCATGATATATCAGCATATCACAGTCAGCCAATATTAGCTGTTTTGAAATCATTAGCGTTGGCCGGATAAACCGATCGGTAGCAGCGGCGGATACAGACGAACACACTGTACAGAGTGTGAATTATATAGATTTAATATATATCGCCCATAATATAAATCACTGGCTATTATATCAGCCAAACTTTCTGTGTCACTGCTTTCCTAATCCAAAGCCAAAAACAGACAACATTCATAAGACACAAGCTCTTATTTATCCTCTACTAAATCGTCCCCTTCCTAATGTTTCCTCATCAGCACACAGGAAGCGGTGATGCTTCTTTTTGAGTGTCAGCCCACATTAGAACAGAAAACTAGACACTCGCCCTGGGCTGCACCTGAAGGGGGCCGATGATTCAGAAAGACAGCATTACGGCCAGCAACTTTAGCCCACACTCCAGCAGCCCTTTACGATTAATGCCTTTCTCCTCACAGTCTATCAGGCCAAACATGCTGAGGCGCAGGAGAAATTCTCACACACACACAAACGGTCTCAGCTTGGCAAAGGCTCTGTATTTTTTGCCTTGCGATTCAGTTATTAATCGCAGCCAAGTTATTTGTAAGGGTATAAATTAGAAGTGAGCTAAAGAAGACACTCCCAAGGGGTATTGGATGAATCCCAGTCCTTGTTAAGGACCCTAGTCCTTCATGGCCTTCTGCTTGCTTTATGCTGCATTTTCTCTCTCTCTCTCTCTCTCTCTCTCTCTCTCTCTTTCTCTCTCTCTCGCTCCCTCCCTCTCTCTCTCTCTTTCTAACTCTCTCTCGCCCTTTTCTCCTCCAACTCTGCTTGTAAACAGAACACTCTTGCCAAAGACATACACTCACCATTAATACTGAATAGAGGACCATGCTGATGGCGGTGCTATTATTGTGTTAGTTGGCTCATGTGAAATTACAGTAATATGATCCAGAAGAACAGTGCTAGCTAAACACATTAGCGCAGGGCAGCAGTGAAAGAACATGGCCACAATGCATCGATGATTTTCCTCTTCACCTCACCATGACAAACAGTATTTTGGCTTTGATAGATATGAGAGTTAGTAAGAAACTGCTAATTCCAAAAACAAGATTCTGTAATATGTTTAGCATTAGCTGCTGGAGGAAAGCAAAGCTCTCAGAGATAGTTTAGTCAGAAATGAAAACTCTGTCATTATTTGCTCACTGTCATTTTTGATGGTGATGTTCATGTTTCTGTTAAACACAAAAAGGTGAATTTTTGATGGATTTTTGGCCATGTTGGTCCATATAGTCAAAGTGAATGAGCGCAGGGATGTCAAGCTCTGACATGACAAAAATGCACCACAAAATATGAAAGTAATCTTATTTAAGACTTATATTACTTGCATTGGCACTATATATATATGAGGTATTTAAAGTCATTTTTTGTCATTTTGAAGCTTGACAGCTCCAGTCCCTTTTCATTTTCATGGTAGGGAAAAGAGTGGCCAAGATGTTTCTCAAAAATTCATCTTCATTGCACTGAGAATATAAAGAATGTAAATGAGTAAATGACAGAATTTTCATTTTTGGGTGTATGCCCCCTTTAAAAATCTCTCCCACTCTCAGTTTTGTCTCTTTCCAAGAGAGTCTGTCTCTGCTCAGCCTCCCCTGACCTCAAGGACGTGCCTCTGCCACAAGGACTCCTTGTTCTGCCTCTTTGCCTCTGATGTCATCTGAGCGAACGCGTGTGAGGTTTTTTTTAATCCTCGCCGATCGATAGAGGAAGATGTGAGAGGCGGAGGGTAGTTAATCTCCAGCCGCCTGCACGGGGATTCTTATCCTTGTGTGCACAGACGTTTCCTAGATCAGGACGCGAGCTTGGAGACAATGCAAAATACACACCGGACTGGGCGCACAATCTCGGCTCAAGGATCTGGCGTTTAGATGGATGCAGAGTAGAGGCCGTGTGACTCCGGCACACCTCACTGATTCCGGAGTGAGGGACAGGTGCTGCAGGTCCTGACGGTGCTCCGGCCTGCTGGGAAGAGGAATGCTGGAAAGGAAGGAGAGAGAGGGGTGGAGAAACAGAGGACAGATCAGGTCTCTCAGCTTTCTGCAGTGTTGCTCTTACCTGGCACTCTTCATGAATACGGTGCCAATAGCTGTCCTTTAGAAAGCAGTGGAGGTGCAAATTCATGTTTTAAGGACTGTTATCCAACATAAAATTAATGTAGCATGACAGTAGCTAGTTTTAAACATAGTGTATAAATCTTTACGTCCCCTTCAAATGGTCATTTTTGCCTTACGTTTAAGTCAATGACCTTCATAACTATTCAATAATTAAAATCATACAGTCCTTTAAAATGATAAGAAATATAATTTTGTCATTGATTGTACATTTTTCTGCAATATTTTATTGATTATAATATTTAGGACATATACACATTTTTTATAATATATTTTTTTGTTAACTAACCAAATCAGGGTTTTAAACTGTATTTGGACATGTCACAAATTTGGTTAACATGGTTAGAACACTAAACAGGGTTAATAACATTACATTAATAGAAAGCTGAGGAACAGCTCATATGAAATTCATTTGACCTCTTGAGGTCCGTTTGTTGAAATAGGAAAAAAGACAAAAATACAGTCAATTTCAGGCCCTATTTTGTACCTTTGTATCATTGAAAGTGCCACCTGCTTTCCTTCTGTTTTCTTCCTCTTTTCATCATCTCTCTCTCTTTCTCTCTGGCCTTTTGTTTATCTGCTCCTCTTTGTTTATTCGCAGCGGCAGAGGCTCGGTCACAGAGGCAGAAGTCCTGTTTTTCTCTCTCTCTGCTGAGGGAGATTTCCAAATGAGCGAGCAGAGGTGGCGAGGCCTCTGGTGCTGCGCCCGGCCCCCGTCGGCTCTCTGACGCATTAATCACCAGGCTGCCATCCATCCCATCCCACACGCGCATTCCACTGCTGCTCACATCCAACCAGCATTTTACCCTTCATTAGCGCTAGCATCATCGCAATTTACTTAACCGTACGTTTGCGCGAGCGCTGCACGTCTCCTCTGTTTGCACGGGGGGTGGGCGGGGGTCTCTGTTGCTGAGAGGTCTAGGGCATTGAGGAAACTTGCTCCGGTTTGTTCCATAGACAGAAGAAGTTTACATGCCATTTCATAGCCTGCATGTAAAACAAGCCACTTTTGTTACTAATTAAACCCAACAAAAGCTGCAAGACCCTCAGGGGTCCAGCATTGAAACTTCAACAATAATGTTTGCATTAAATGCATTTTCCTCGCTCTAGCCTGTTAGGATCACTAGCACACCGCTGCACAAACAAACATCTCTCTTTAATGTAACAAGAATCATTGTTAATAACCATAAAGGAGCCAGTTTGCGAGGAATACATGAATTTAAATACAAAATGTTTTAGATCTTATGAAAGTTAAAGGCCCTTATTGAACTGTTTTTGTAGCTCAGTTGTTGTAAGTTAGCAATGCCCAGTTTATGAGCTGGAAAACTGATAATGATGAGACGTAAACCTGGAATGCACTGTAAGTTGTTTTGGATAAAAGTGCATAAATGTAAACGAATTAAGAATTTAGCACAGAAATCACTAGCAAATCCACCATCTGCAGAGTTCATTCCAGTTAAGCTTGATGTGTTTTCATAAGAAGATTTGATAAATGGATCCATGTTTCATTAGGTCTGACATTAGATTCTGTTTGGTGGATTGTGCATCTGGGTCATTCCAGTATATTTTCCAGTATATTTTTTATCATGTCAGCAGAATTTTTTGATATTTTGATCTTCATATTGTAACAATTAGAAATGATGTTTCTGTGATGTAGTTTAACGCTTATATTAAATGTCTTCACTCACATCATAAAAGTGCATAGAATAAAATGCATACAATAATATATAATGTAACACAATACTGATATGCATATTATAATTTTCTATAGAATGACTTTTTATGAGAATATTAAGGACACAGAAATCTATGACATAATTACCAATTATGAAATGTTCCTTTGAAAAGTATTTAGCTTGGAACATTTCAATAAAAGATAAGAAGTTAATAAGAAACATCTGGAATCATTCTTAATAACCTGCCAAGTTTTAATACTGGGCGTTAGCGTATAGCATCCACGGACATGATAGAAATGGCAACATTCGCTCAAATCAACGTGATGATTTTAAATTAAACTGCTGTATGTTCTTTTACTTGTGATGTTGCACTAGGGAAAACTAGCTAGTATTTGTTTTACATTAAGACAAGATAAGGACATGAAAACAGTTAAGATGCTGTTGTCTGGTTAAATTTCTGTGGCGCTAGTCAAGCAGGATGATCCCTTTGGTCTAGCAGGTTGACTAATTTAATCTTGCTGATACAGCTAGTTAAGAAGCATTTGAGGAGAACTGTCCAAAATAACATGCTGGTTACCGGCAGTGCTCTTTTCAAAGTTCTGGTCTTTTCAACGGGGTGACTGGGTTTGAAAGGCAGTGTTGGCACATGCTAGGAGCAGATGGACGGCCACAATGACATAACGACATTTGCGCAAGTGCTAAACTCACCAGAAGTGCTGCTGGTCATTAAAACAACAGCATGCATAAAGATAATCATTTACTAAACATAGTGTTGTTCCGTATTATTAGCACTTTCTTATTTAAATGTAACGCAAAAGGTGTTTTGTTTGATTTGTTTACTTACTTATTTAGGTAGTTAGTTAGTTTGTATATATTTATTTGTACTTATTCATATAATCAAAGGAAACAAGTACCTGGTATGTTAAGCTTTAAATCTGATAATGCTAATGGCACAGAAATGCTAAACTTCACCTTAAAGAAAAAGTCTCTTTCTGATCTTCTTTCAGTCTCATCCCTGTCTAGGAGAAGCAGCCGAGATATTAAAGAGATGTCAGTTGGGATTTTTCCCACCTTCAGGCGATCATTCATTCGGAAGTTCACACAAAAGAAAAAAAAAACAGCTTGGAAAGTTCAACACCCTCCGAACAACTGGGTACAATAGCCTCGGAGTTCTTCGCCATTACTCTGTAATATCCGAGCAGGAACTGTGACCTTTCCAGTTTAGAATAGTGATGCGTATCGCATTCCCGCTCGCTGATTCCCGCTCACAGGTGGACGAGGATCTCACTCCTTCACAATCACCAGCATTCAGATCTAATTCAAAGGTGCGGTTTTCCTCACTCACACATGCTGTTTAAAAAAAGTGTGTGGCGGGCAGGATGAGCTATCGAGGAGGACAGTAGAGTGCTTTGACCTTTACAGCGCGGCAGTGTGTACTAGCATTAGCCCGTTCTGAGTCGCGCACACACACACGCATGTGTGCGCTCACTGGGTGTTCCTCTCGTTTGATGTATGAGGGCCACTGGGATGGTGCTGGGCCTGTAGTAATATAAATGGCTTGTCTGCCTCACTGAGAGCAGAGTATCGTCTTCTGACAGCTTTAATCTAGACCAAAATGATCAATGTTCTGTGCTACTTATTTTGAATGTCGGTAATTAAATACAGAGATAATGTCACAGATCTGTTTGAACAAGTTATGCAAATGCACAGCACGCAAATTTCTTTGCCGTTTTTGCGATGCCTTGTTTGTTGTTGACGCATGCACGGAAAGCTAATTTTTGCAGGGGGCCTATTTTGATGGTCTGCGCCTGAGCATTAGAGGCAATGAAAGCTTCATTTAAATAGGAATTCATCATCAGTTTAGTTGTTCTTGCACCGGTGACACAAACAATTATCTTAATTAAACCGAGCTGCACGCCAATAATCAATAATAATTTGGAGTCTAAACAAGTTTAATCCCTCTATTAATACAGTATGATCCGTGCACGATATTTACTTAACATTTAATATACCTGGGGCAGTTATATAACATTAGCATATGGTGTGACTTTGTGTTTGACAACATTTTGCTGTTGTGTATGAAACAAACGACAAAAGTGCAGCCAATTAAATTAACAATGTAGTCTTCATTTATACCGGCTGTACAGATTGGTTTCGGTAACTTGTTTCAGTTGGACAGGTTGCTGCTCGCATGTAAACGTGCATGTAAGCGCATGATCTGCTGTGTCTCAAGTGAATGTGAATAAATGGGACAAAAGTTGTGAAGGTCAAAACAATCAATCTGTGCATTAGGCTTGGCAGTAAATGCAGCCTAATAGACCAGTTGCTGTTTGTAATTATGATAATACAGAAAACAACTTATATTAATTGAACTAACAATTTTCTGTTGAGCAATTTTTACTGTTGAATAATTTATTTATTGTATTTAATGTATTTTGTTAAACAGGTAGTTTGTATTTATGTTTCTAAACAAACTTGAGTAGCATGATGTTGTATCAGAATTAGTAAAAATCATGAAAGTTCACTTGTCTTGGCATCATCTACTGAAATGCTTCAAGACATTTCGGTAGATGCTTTAATAGAAGCATCACAGTAACATGTTTACCTTCGTTCCTCATTCATTGTGACTCATTGGCGAACCCTAGTGGCTCATGTTTGTTCTTTCAATGTTTTCTCATGCCTTATTTTTTTCCTTAGGCTGAAGGGTGTAAACATCTGTTGTTTAGAATCCAGACCTGGAATAGTTAAATGATATCTCGCTGAGGTTTGTTGCCAAAGTTTTCACACAACTTTTTGGAAGTAATGGAGATATGAGCAACATCTCTAGAGGTCTTGTGATGATTAGAATCGGCCCTTTCTTCCCACACAACAAAATGGCACCCAGCTCATCACCCCAGAGTTATTCAAAGCAAACAGAACTGGCTAATTACATGTACGTTGTGATATCGCTCGTCTACATTTTAATCACTATGAGAAATATTTGCTTTAGAAATATGTCAGTGCTCAGCCAAGTCTGGAGTTGTGGGATTTACAGGAGGGGGTTGTGAAATGGCTTGGGTTCGAGCTTTAAAGAACAACAACAAAAAAGCAACAAGAAAAACAATGTTTCCCAGTACGGGAGAGAATAGAACATTTCGGTTGTGTAAGTTTGTATTTGCACTTGTTGTTTTGTTGTTCCTGGAGTTGTCGAGTCGAAAAACAAGCCTAAATCAAATACAAATATTGTCATATTTTGGTATTACTTGCTTTTTTTAACTGTTAGTCACTTCCCCTGTTTACAGTAGCTACAGTAGCTTTGACACCCCCTTACCGTATTTGGTTTGTTCTGTACAGCTTGCCAAATGTAGCTGCAGTGCGCATGTGTTTACCCTTCTGATGCGTCTTGTGTCACTTAGCGTGATTACCACCCACTAGCTGAAGCACCACGGAGTGGCCAGCATTTAGCACAGTCTCCGTGACAACGGCTATAGCACACCACACGCTTAACCTTCATCCGTAACCCCCTCTTGGATAAACAGCCTTTCTATTTGCATTTCCAATCCAGTCCTCTCAATCCGTACCTCATCCCGTTTGACGAGTCTTAAGAAAGTCACACTCTCACGAGGTTCATTTGTTTCGCTCTGTTTTGACTTTGCGCTACTGGCAGGCTGATTGAATTCAGTTTTGTTAAACTGTCTTTCCTTATCTGTCGCCATCGCCCAATCTGATTGCTTTCTTCCCTTCTGCTTTAAGTGACAGGGCTGTTTAGAGGTGCCTGACAACTGAGGCATGCAAATTAGCACTCGATAGTGTCTTAGAGTCACGTCACATCCCACATTTATATATTTATTTGTTTCCAGCTACGGCCCATTCATGTTTTTCCTCTCAGCTCCGCGGGGTAGACAGCCACCGGGTGTTTTATTTAGTTTTTTTTAAAATCCCAGCGAGTCGCAACTAAAAAACAGTTCTGTTGTAAATTAGCTGCTTCTTAGCGGTCTCTCTTTTATAGTGCGGTGGGCCTGTGGTTCGCTCAAAAACACAAATTTGGTGAAATACATTTTGCTTCGGGTCAACCAGTCAAGGTCTGCAGCTTCCATTTCCGAAGCTGTGGCGGCTTTTATCGCATGGTGATCTGATTCAGAGAGGGGATTTGGACCAAGCATGTGTAACATGAAAACAGGCAATCTCAAGCACACACTATGCGGGAAAGAGAGGGAAAAAAACACTTTCACACTCTGCTGGATATTCACACCCACTCTAGCTGTGTTTTGCCACCTGCTCTTCATTGTGCACCCATGTAAGTGTGAGATTGTGGGTTTAGCTGATGCAGGGAACATCTCAGCATTAAGGAAATAGACAGTGGTGCCATTTTTTCCAGTTTGACTTTGTGTCATTTTGGATGTTGTGCTCACCTACTGTTTGACCAGCACTTGATTGTTTTTTTTTTTTTAATGGCCAGTTCTGTTCACTGGCCAAAGAATCTATAGTAGATTTAATGTGTGTGTGTGTGTGTGTGTGTGTGTGTGTGTGTGTGTGTGTGTGTGTCTATATCTATCTATATCTGTCTCTCTCTCATCTATATCTATATAGATCTATCTCTCTATCTCTATAGATAGATAGATAGATAGATAGATAGATATAGATATAAATATTGATATAGGTAATGTAGATTACAGTCACTTGTCACAACCCTACATCACTTATGTTAAAGTCAATTAGTGTCATCTCTCTTTCTTTCTTTCTCTCTCTCCTCAGTCCAAAGCCAGAACCTCGTAACGGATAATGTCTCGGTGGTGGAGGGAGAGACGGCCATCATCAGCTGCCGAGTCAAAAACAACGACGACTCCGTCATCCAGCTCCTCAACCCCAACAGACAGACCATCTACTTCAAGGACGTCAGACGTGAGTTTACACACACACACACACACACACACTCACAAGCAGCACATCTGTCCCCAGGAAGCTTTCTGAGTAGTGAGGAAGTGTTAATGCATCAGAGTAACCCACTGCGCTTTTGAGGGCAGCTGACAGAAACCCAGCTGACTAGCGAGGGCATGCTTTTTTCCAACCATTTGCCTCGGTTTGTGTGATCCGTCTTACACAGGAACGCTCTGATATTTCCCTACAGCTGCAGTGTGTAATTATAGCGGAGTCTGTTTCTAACGGGTTTCATCTGCAGGCCCTCTATGAAATATTGAGGCCCTGGTCCCATGTCATATGCAAAAAAAATAGAAAAACACTTTGATGAGGGTATTTTCTTTGCGGAAAGTTGCAGAAAGAAACATTTTTAAGTAGTTCCAAAGTGCTTTCGAGGTCAGCCCGGATTCAATCCGGCACATATCAGGCACCGTCAAGCGGACGTGGCACCCGTCTCCGCAAACGGTCGCCGGAAAAGGTCTGTCCTTTTTATTTCAACACTTCCCTCTGAAATAATGATAAGCCTCAGCGAGGTGCCAGACCAAGTCATTTTCATCTCCTTCCCTATAAACGGCACTGTGGTTAAAGACTGTTCCAGTCAAGGGGAGAGAGCAGGAGAGCCATCAGTCGCCTGAGGGACTTTCCTCATCAAGTGATGTTTAAAGTGATTGTGCGCCTGGTGCTCTCAGAGTTTGGATTAAGGTCTTCTGAACCATCATTTTATCTCTCTGCTTCCAATCATTAGCAAGGCTCAGACTCTCGGTTTTTCGGTCCGTGCAAGGCCGTAATTATCGCCCGTCTTCTTAATAAAACTTTGATGGGCTCTTCTCAAAGTAACCGTGGCCGGTAATCAAAATTGATTGCTGCCATTTAGAAGCAGCAGCATGTGTCCCGGAGCCTCGTGGATTAAACCTGGGAAAACAATACAAATGAGATTCGGAAGAGGAACACAAGAGCAATAGAGAGGAAATGAGAAAGTACGAGCATGAGTAAGAGAAAGGAAGAGAGACGAACGCAAAGATAATCAAGGTGGCCATCAGCCATTGGTGCACAAAGGGGCTGTTCTGGAAGCCCGTTCGTGTCTTTTGAAATTCTCACTGTCTTGTTTGTTTGTGGCATTGTTGGTTTTCAGTGAGTGCTGCCTGAGCTGGTGGATTGTTCAAGAATTTTTATGTTTTTTTTTAATATTCTGAGCCATAGAAGATTGACAGGTTAACACTTTCATTAAGTGAATTAAAAAGATTTTAAAAAAGAAACGCTGCTACGAACGATCAATAAAACGATCAATAGAAGATCGACAAGTCACAGATTGGCTCAATCAAAGAGCACAAACTTCAAAGATTTCTTACAAACACAGACTTTGTATGGATTGCTGTGAGCTGAGGGGCAGCGATAGGATCCTTCAATGATATGAAAGTAAACCAAACAGCATTGATTTCTAAAGCTGCGTTTTAGCATCTTTATTCAGCAATTTACTGTTTTGTTGGTGGTAATTTATAATAAGGCTCAATTCATTAACCTTAATGCACAGGTAATGCATTGAGTTTCATGGACAATGCACAACAATTTGTTACAGCATGTATTAAGCTTGGTTAATGTTAATCTACAAAAATAATATTGTTTATTTTTAATTCATGTTCATTCTTAATACATAATTTTAATTCATATTTGAGCGTTTGAACTATATTATGTAGAAATTAAGATCATAAATGCTGTATTGTTCCATGTTAATTATTTATTTTACTGCATTGTATATTGTTAATGAATTGAACCTCATTGTAAAGCGTAAGTAAGGCTTTTGTTTTCCACCATTTGTAATCACTTGCAGTATTTTTGCTCTTGAACATTTTTAGAAAAAGCACATGATCTGCTGATCTACAGATTTTCACGTTAACCAGCCATTAAAAGTCTTTTATAGCTTTTGGTGAGAAATAAAATAAAGGCTTTCAATAGAAAAGTATTCCCATTCCCAGTTATTCCCATTTCAATTCCTTTATTAAGCAATCTGAAGATGTGCAGATTTTCTAAACTATTTTATTACTATTTTAAGCACAGAACTTTTCAGAAAAGGACTTTAAATAATGGACCCTAAAATGCAGACTAACTTCAGAAGTTTTTTATTTCTTAGCCGGTAGTAAAAGCTCTTGGCTTCCCAGTAGGTGAAGAAAATGTGTGGGGAAAACGCAAACTGTGAGAATCCTTGGCAGACTTCAGCGCTAGTTCAGCAGGAGATGCTAACCGCTGTGGAGTTTCTAAAGCACCTCCTCCTCTTTACACACCTCATATACCCCCCACCTAGTGTGAGGAGAGAGCAAAATGTATTTATGTATTTATTTATTTCATTTATTTAGTAGCAGGACCCTTTACATGAGTCGTGTGAGGGCTTCACCGCACTGCTCACCTCAAGCGCCACGCGCCACTTTGACCTTTGACATTTATATGAAAGTGTTGCAGCTGGCGTCACGCAGGGGCGATTGTGCTAGCTGCTAGCTAGCAATACAGTGGGATGTGTACACAGTGATAGCATGTACATGCTGGACATGAGTAACGGGCGACGCGGAGGCGGGGCTTCAAATGTTGATAATCCTTCAGATGGCTACTCTGTGCACTCGTCCTGAGATTGCCTGTCCAACAAAAATATTCCCCTTCATGCTCTTCTGTCAGATATCTGTGTTTGTTTATTTCACTTGGAGAGAAGGCTCCATTAAAGTCACATTACTGCTGTAAACATACATGCACACTTGCAGTATTTTTACTGCTCATGGGCATGTCTTTTATTTTCTTTATAAATGTATTTTCATGCTGTGAGGACACAGTGAAGAGACTATTCTGTGAAGAGGCTATGTGCTATTTCACAATATCTGAACATCCTTGTTACATTTAAAGTTTTCTTCCGTACTTACTAAGCTTTTCAAATTCTTTTTACAGCCGTGTACGCCTGTCCTCATATGTGACGACACCCACTCATTGTAAGGACGACTTGAAAATGGACAACAGTAGCTTCGCTGTTCCCAAACGGCCTCTGCCTGAATGAGACTGTGAGAACATAATACAGGTTAAATCCTTGTACAATCCCCAGCAAAGTAAAGAAAAAACAACATTGTGCAAAAGCATTTGTACATGCTTTTTTTAGGGTGATAAGCTTTAAAAGGTTTTGTCAGGCAGGGAAGCTGGTTTAGTGGGCAGTGTGCCCTCAAATACCACCGGAAACCATGCTGAGCTTCATTCTCCGCTACACCCACAGAGTGCTGGATGCAGCCGGCCGACAGAAATGTTCCCTCTCACGGGGGTGGGACAACCTCCCGCGGCACCGCAGACTCTCCGCTGTCACCGCGTCCGGTGCTGTGTCCCAAAATATGACGACAGCAGCAAAGGGCATGTACTCAGTCGGAGGTGGTGGTTGTATTTGGGTCACAAAGCGCTTCTGTTTGTTCTTCATCAGGGTGTTTCAGCTTTGTCCTGCTTCAACATGATGTTTCATCTTCCCTTTCAAAAGAAAAAACTAGAACAATTATGTAAATTATAACTCAATGTCCTGAAGGCAACTGCCTGTTTATGCAGTTTCACACTTTTCTCATTTAAAGTTTACACAGGATTGAAATTGACCCTATTTACTTTCTTGATACAAAAATCTTCTTGTTTTGGACAAACCATTTATGAACGTTATTCTATTTTTTTGTTTATTCCAGCAGGCCCTTCAACTTTCCCATCATACTCAACTGTTGATGGATGGATGGATGGATGGATGGATGAACTGTTGTCTTTATAAATATATACTGTATATCCAGATTGATTTGACCTACAATTAACCCATAACTGAATAATTGTACATCTTAAGGACAGTTCTGTTGACTTGTTCATTTTGCCAATGTGTGATTTTACACCCCCTACAGTCTTTACCTCCAGAGCCGCTCTTATCCACTGCACTGATATGAGCTCCAGAGTTTCCTGCCCTCTGGTTTCCCCATTAGAGCTGACACAACACTTATTCATGTTTTCATAATGCTATAATTATTGCTGTCTCTCCACCTGACTCACAGTCACAATAGATTACAAACCCGTTTGCCTCCTGCTCCTTATCACTTTATTTTAATCCTCACATTTCCCCAATCAATAAATTGAATTAAATCATTAGCTTCTATCTGCCCTCCTCCTGACAGCCAGACTCCTGCTTTCAGGCTGGCCGCTCTAATTAGTCACACATTACGCACCAGCTACATGAAAGACGCGCCGCTTGGTGTTTCAAAACAAAGACCACCGCAACGGCTGCCGGACATCATAGCTCCACCGCTGGTCCAAGAAGCAAAGTATTATTTTTCCCTCAGTGGCTGTTGTGTGGTCCTGTAGTTACTCTTGGCTTTATTACAGCCAGTCCTGACATTACCTGAATAAACTCTCACGCACGCACTCCTGCTTCCCTTCCTCAGAATATAGATGTAAAAGCGACGTGCGCGTAATGTTTTATTTATTTGTGTTTTCGCTCTGTGCGTGCGCCACCCTGACATCCTGATCAAAGGTGAGGAATGCGTTGTCTTGGCAGCAGGGTCTTCCAGCGCAGTCTCCATGTGCGCGTGTGGGGAAGCGTGTGAAAACAGACCGAGACGTGTAAAGAGGGAGGGAGCGTCACGTCTCCCGCACGGCGGACGGCAGCGGCACAGACTCGGGGGCTCAAGGAACTTGTGGGGGTGAAATGGAACCAGGCGAGGGCTGTTAGTGAAGGAGAACGGTGAAGATCTTTTTCCTTTTGCAATGCACAGAGAAAAACCGCAGTCCTTGTAGACCAATATCTTTTTCGCCCTTTTTTTTCCATCGTGCCCCCCCTCCACTCCCCCACCCCCTTCTCTATCTTTCTCTTTTTGAATAAAAGCTAAAGAGCATGGCTAACCAGCTGGAACCAAGAACAATCAACACCCCGCGCCATCAGGGCCCGCTTTCATGATCCCATCGGCTCAAAAATCTCTAATGATGCACGATTATTTCTTTATTTATTTTCCCTTTTATTTATTTCTTTATTTATTTATTCATGGCTGTCTTTTTTCACGCTCCTTTGAACTCGGCCGTAGCGGGCGAGAACAAACGCATGCACGGGTGCTCTCTGTGTCATAAATGGTCTGTCGATCGGGCTGGAATTTATCCGGGAGTGGAGGGCGGATGGGGGTGGCGGGGGTGCCGGTAGCCTTTCATCTCTATTTCGCCATCTTTCTCCCTCCGCAACATTCTCTCTCAGCTTCCCACACCGGCAGAACGAGCCCTAATGGACTTCTCTCATTATTCCGGGCCGAAAGGATTCCATTCCTCCACGTAATTAGGAGAAAGAACTTGTCTCCAGACAGAATTTAGGAACGTCGTGAGGTTCTCACTGCTGCGCTTGAGAAAGATTTTCACATCTGATGCTATGAAAGAGCGACTGCAGGATTTGATATGAACATACAGGGTTTTTTATGCTACACCTTGATGACACCGTTTGATTTTTATCAAAGCTAATAAGTTATAACTTCTAAGTTTTGTGGTTACATCAGGAAGACATCAAAATAAGTTACCTTTCAGATTTTTCTTAATTTTTTGTATATCTTTGAGATGTTATTGTGTTTTATACCCAAGTTTTAGATTTTAAATCTTGAAAAAGAAAATCCACCTTTTTCAAAGGATGAAAATCTCAGCAAAGTGTTAATTAAATATGTTTAATTGTACAGACAATTATACTATTTCGATTTTTGTGTGTGGTTGATATAAATCTTTTCTAAAGTTTTATTTGTCCAAAGTTATAGTACTAGAAGACAAGAAGCGCTTGAAATATGAAATAAATCCAATTAATGTCATCAAACTATTCATGAAGTCTAAAAATGTTAATTTTATGTATTTTGCGCATTGTACACAATGCTAGCTATATAATTAGCCCTGTCGAGAGAATCATTTGTCAGTATAAAAAATTGTGTTGTCAAACAAAATAAATATGGGGGACATAATATATCTTGCCTCAGAAAAGTTATAGTTCTGCAGAAAAACACAACTAAATTGCATGACTTCTCTTTCTATGCATCTTTTCTATATCCACTGTTAGACATAGATTAAACTGTGTGGAAAAGTGTTTTGTAGGAGTTTATTTTCCGAGCTAAAAATGCTCAGCACCCACATACGCTCTCTTAGTTATTAAAATGAAAAGACAGGCACTTAGATGTCACTTTGGTTTAGCACATTAGGTCCCATGGCTAGTATCCTTGTTTCAAACCCCAGTGATACCAAGCTCAGGTCAGACGATGCCAGAAATAGAGCCGTCCGTGTTTCAGAGTGAGAGGCAATCTAATCAATTCAATTATTCCCAAGGAGCACCTTTCAACTTATCTGAAAATATAGCCTAAACGTTTCCTACGCTCCCCTGGTGCCAGTTATATGCGGTTGCTTAAGGAAGGCATATGGCTGCCTTTATTTGCCTCTTTGCGAACACAATTCAACCTTCAGGTGAAAATAAATACTGCTAATTATCTCCTGCGTGTTTCTATTGTTGTTTGTGATAGAAGCGCAGCTTGAGGATGTTGCGACTGTTCCATCATCTGCTGTCTTTCTCTATTGACTTACAGCTCTGAAAGACGCTCGATTCCAATTGGTCAACTTCTCAGAGAACGAGCTGCGTGTGGCGCTGTCCAACGTGTCTCTCTCGGACGAGGGCAGATACGTGTGTCAGCTCTACACAGACCCCCCACAGGAGGCCTACGCCGACATCACTGTGCTAAGTATGAAGCGCTGTCTCTTTAATACATGCACACATTCATATCTGCCAAATGGGGACATTGCATAGACATGTTGTTTTTATACACCGCTAGATAAAAACACTCTAACCTATCTCACACTCGAACCCTAACAAATAACAGCATTTTGGCCTTTTAACAATAAAAAATGTTTACTATATTAAACACTGGTTTTACAAATTAGCATGTACTTATGTTTAGCTCACATTGGGTACAAAATTGTCACTCCCTTGACACACACACATACAAAACACACATGATATAGACACACCTATGAGCTGCATGAGATTAGACAAACACAAACCCCTATTTTCGACCAACAAATGTCCCAAAAGGCACTAGGCACACAAGAAAACACACTAACACTCACAGACACACACACATACAGTTTCTTTGTTTCCTGAGAAATCCCTTTATGATCAATCACCAGAGTGGAGCAGCTTTTATGAGATTCTACAGCAGTGTAGAATCAAGATATAGCCATTCATCTTCACCTAACAGAAGGTCTGAGACACGGCCAAGCCAGATCCTGTGCGTAGAGTCATTCATATTTCAGAATGGTGCTGCTGCCACACACACACACACACACACACACACACACACACACACACACACACACTGCTGTTTGTAGGGGCTGCTGAAAGCCCTCTAAAAACTCAACAAACACTTCACCTGCTACTTCCTGTGAGGACTCCTGCGTAGCATGGTGGAGCTATTCAGACGAATTATTGTTTATGTGTGTCTGTGTGTGTGCATGTGTGTGTGTGTGCATGTTTTCCTGCCTTCCGCATCTTCACATAACAGCAAAATCACCAGCACTTAAAAGTGATTATTCGGTTTTGAGAGCAGAGTTGGGTATTGAGGGAGCTTGATGGTAGACGCTTTACTGAATGCTGTTGAGTGGATGGTTGTCGGCTCCAGAGCTTCAGACGCTCTATTTGAAGCAGAACGCTTGAATGGAGTTCTGCTGCTCAGGGAGAACTAGAGCCCGGGTCCGAAAACTATTCCTCAAAGCCTTTAGGATTAATACCACCATTTCAGGTAAATGTTTTAGACTCTTGTAGCTCAGTTGGTGGAGCATTGTGTTAGCAGTGCAAAGGTTGTGGGTTTGAGCCCCAGGGAACCTTATGTCTACATTTATTCATTTGGCAGATGCTTTTATCCTAAGTGTAATGTATATAATTTTAAATGTAACAGTACTTGCATTCTCTGGGATCGAACCCACAACCTTTGTGCTGCTAACGCAATGCTCTACCAGTTAAGCTACAGGAAGGCTGTTTCGTAAAAAGTTACAAAATAATTTCCTAGTTGTTTGGAGGTTAATAAAGTGGAATTTCTTGGTGGTTTTATATCTTTCCCACATTTGTACCACCCAAAAAAACAAGATTTTTTTGGCTAGTTAAACCAAACAAAGAGCAATTGATGCATTAGGTGTGTAATTAATGCCTAATGTATTTTAACATGCTCTTCCTGTCGCAGAGAATGATGGGAAATTTGGTCACACCAGCCTGTTGCCTCATAAACCGGTTAAATGAGCAGTATTTTCTGTCTAGCTTTACAGTTAATCTCTATTAAAAGTACATGATAGTTTGCACATAAAATATTTTAGTCAGCTGTCACAATGCCAACCTAAGGCAAAGGTTTATTCAGTGTTCGTTCTGTCCCAGCTTAGCATGCAGTGGCTAATGCCAATAAGAAAGCCAGTGGCATTTACCTCACCACAAGTATCGCTAATTGTTGTGGAGGTGCTACTATGTTATCAAAGTACGCTCTCATTTATCCCTCTGTGTCAGAATGTATAGTTATCCACTTAAAGTCATGTTAATGTACTCATGCCTCTCTCTCATCAGACTATAATTGCAGGGAACGTGGTATAGTGTAGCCAAACCTTTGACTTTGGCTTTCTGCAGCTCAAACTGGCCAGGAACCGTGTTCTGGCTATATTGATGTTGTGTTAGCGTCTGTTTGTTGTGAGCACACTTCAGCTGAATGTGACTCCGGCGTCAAGCTGTATCGGCGCTTGATTTACGGACCGCCTTGTAAAATCTGTCTGCTCTCTCTCTCAGTCCCACCAGGAAACCCAATCATAGAGTCCCGCGAGGACATCGTGAGTGAAGGTAACGAGACAGAGATCACCTGCACCTCCATGGGCAGCAAACCGGCCGCCACCATCAGATGGATGAAAGGAGACAAAGAGCTGTTGGGTGAGTCGAGACACAAACATGTACATGCAGACAAACCGCTTTTGTTTGCCAGGTTTGTTTTCTCTCTGCGCTTTTTCCCCAAAGTGTGAGATTTTCCCTGGAAAACTTTCTACTGGTGCTTTTTATTCATTCAAAATGGATACTTTATTCTGTGAAAATTTACAGCAACTTACATTTGTTACAGCAACTTACATTTGTAACAGCAATGAATAGTATTAATTATGGTGTGCTTAACATATCATTCATGCTTTAAAATATGAATATATACCATTGATTTGTATTTATACTGATTAATAATGTACAGTATATACATATATCTATACATTGAAGTTCTCAAAAAGCAAGCAGTCAAAAGTTTGGACAAATGTACTATTATTTGTATAATACTTTTTATAATGTGTGTGTGTGTGTGTGTGTGTGTGTATGTACTGTATACTGTGTCTATGTATGTGTGTGTTTATATAAAGTTACTAAAATAATGAGAAATATATATATAAATATATACTGTACTCTACAGTGTAATGATCTCTGGACATACAATGTTTTCTTGAAGGTTACATTCAAAACTGCAGCTGTCTAGACATCAGCAATTTGTGTATTATGTGCAAATTACAGAGTATAAGCTGTTCTAATAACATCCCCCCTTTATCAGAGAGTGAAACAGGTTCTGGACAGACGTTTTCATTCGATAATTAGCGGTAAGATCAGTCAGTGGTTTGAGTTTTTCACCCCGCTGGTTGTTTTCAGCAGCTGTTAAACAACAGCGCTCCATTTGTCTGGGTGTTTTGTTTTTTATGTAACATCAATATATTATCGGACAGTTAGACAAATGCGGTGTTAAAGACGAACGGCTCGCCTCAGCGAGACAGACAGAAGGACATGAATATTCTGTTGTGGTGTAGCGGAACGGTCGAACGATTAAAAAAAAGAGGACCTGAAAAGAAGAGCCCCTCTCCTGACACAAGCGATGCGGCGCTGGCACTCACTGGCTGAAAATTGCTTTTGGCCCTTGCGCCTTTCGGATTTATTTTTAATTAAATGTCCTCATCATTCAGCCTAATTACCTCTAGGATAATCAGGCTTTTTTAAATATCATTTAAAGGTTACACCCATACAGCCCCGGAATGTAAACTCAGCCGCCCCCACGATGTAATGCCTCATTTTGCCTCACTCGCTCACACACGTGCTCGTCCGCAATCTCCTCGCTGTTCCTCGCGTATTGTGCCTCGCTCTGTACTTCTGTTTTATATGCTGCTCCATTGTTGATACACACCTGTCTCGTAAGACTAGTTGAATGAACGTCAAAAAACAATGAGCGGGTAATTTCTTCCTGTCGACAGCGACATCGGCCTGCTCATTAAAAATATAAGCCCGTTTCAATTAGACAACCAGGCTCTGCAGAAATACAATGGTTTGATTCTGAATTTTTAATGGCTTTAGGGAAGTTTGCTAAATACTAATTTACCCCCAGATCTCCAGGCTGCCCTCTTTAAAAGAAGTGACTTTCCTTCAGAAGGTGTCGAATTGTGGAAAAAGAAGGGAGAGCAAATTAGAGCGAGCAAAAAAAGTGCAGAAACGGTAAATTCAATAGGGACAGCATCTCTTTTGATATTCAGCCCACTGTATCGCTGCAGATCGGAACTAATCAGAGCTTCTTTGCATTTCAAAAAGAGAGATGTTATTGAAATGAAGAAATGTCTGAATGACAGTGATTGACCTGTGATTATCTCTTTATCAGGAGTGACTGTGGCATTGTGAGAGAGAATATAAGGGTGGTTCTGGGCTCTCAATGAACTCTGTGTCTTCTCTTATTCAAGATACGATTGTCTGAATATCCATTCATTTCTGATAATGCCGAATGCAAGAAGTCTGAATGCACAAGACGAGGAATTGTCAGAAATATGGAGCTTGGGAAATAATAGAGGGGTCCAGATTTGTTCAGCAGCGCTGTCTCTCGGCATTTTTATAATTTACTGTGAAATTAGCATTTTGGATTATTGATAAGATTAATAACGCAGCCAGAAGATGCAATGGGTTCCATAAATCTGAGTTTTTGTTGTAAATTATATTATTAGCATTACAAATGGATTAAACGAACATGAATTTCATCAGTTTCATTATTTGACGTCTTTTGCTTTAATGACAGTATGGTCTCCAGCTAACATCAACTGCACAGGTTTGAGAACCATTTTTTCCCCAGTGTGATTTGAGAATGTTCTGACATTTCAGAAATTGCTAGACACCAAATTTCTATTTATCCTCAATTCTCTTACTTTCTCTATTTCCAGGTTGAAATTAGATTTTGAATCCACATTTCCCTGCATTCTCGGACCTTTGGACCTGACTAAGCAAACCATTTCTGTGAATTTCTTGTGACATGACACAACTGCTATATATATTGTTGTCAAGTACAGCTCCATCAAACACACGTTTTTAAATTTCCTTTCCTTTCAGTCCATCTCTCTAATGTTATTTTTTTAGCGGTCAAGTGGATTTTTTTCTCTTTACGTAAACACACACAGGACAATAGGGCCTTTTCTCTCCTTCTTGCTTCCTCGCTCACCCCTTCTCCTTCTCTCTCTCTTTCCACCCACGCCTGTGTCTCTCCACAAGGCCAGAGCAGTAATTGAGTGATGGAGGTCTGTGCGGTGCTGTGAGGCTATTGTCTGGAGCCACACAATGACTCCGAGTCTTTTGTGTTCTTCATGCCCACTTGATGCTGTTGAAGAAGGGCTGTGGGTCAGAGGCGTCCACTACAGCTATTATATCTCACTTCATAAAGCACAAACACAGCATCACAGCCCACACATTTGCCAATGAGTGACAGCTGCATAACAAGCCCTGACAGGAAGCGGTTCTGCCGTTTCGTCCGCCGGGCCCCTCCCATATGGTGGCGTATCAGGTGGTTAAGCGGGGGGGTCATTTATTATACGCTTGTCATTGATAAGATACAGTAAGCTACCGTACCACATGTAAAAGACACTAGGGTGATCTGCTTTTTTTATACAGCTCAAAGGATGTAAAACACTGTGGCCTTCATCTTGCAATTTATTTTTAATATGGTCAAGGATATGCCCATGGTATGGAAAAGTATTACATTTGAATTCCATGTTTCTCAATTGTTTTCATCTCTCACAGGGAGGTCTAAAGTGGAGGTCACGTACGACAGGATGTACACTGTGACTAGCTGGCTAAAGCTAACCGTCTCGAGAGAAGATGATGGAGTTCCTGTGGTTTGCATTGTGGACCATCCAGCAGTCAAGGACTTCCAGGCACAAAAATACTTGGAAGTACAATGTGAGTGAGCTGAGATATTGTGTGAAGAAATATCTTGTTTTAAAGAGTGAAACATTGTAATTAGCTGAACACGGCTAATATTGTAGATGTTCATAGAAAGCTTGAGTTCAGGGATATCTTTAAAAGAATAAAGGTGTTATCTTTTGTCCTTGTGTCAGAAATCAGTCAGTCCTTACCTTCCCTGTGAGAGTGAACGTTTGCTTGGCTATGTCACTCGGTCTGTGATGAAAGATTAGGCATGTTTTTGCGCTTCGGTAATTCAGCCATGACATGCTGCCCAGTGATTGTGGACTCTGATTGGAGGACAGCCTTGGGCACTGTCTTTTCCTCAGATACAGATTTGATTTAGAGAAAATCGCTTTTGTTTGGGTGTATACATCACAGAGCTTAGATAACTTCAAAAAAAGAAGGATTTACTATTATCTAGCAGAAATGTTAATATGGTATGAAGTTGTTTTATTTCTGCTATATTTGTAGTTTGTCTTTGCAGTTTAGTTTTAAATCATTTTCACTCTGTGGCGGTTTTCAGATTTGTTTGCGTCTTCTAGTTTATTTTATTTTTTAAACTGTGTTATTGTTGTCAATAATATTTAAATATTAAATATAATTATGTCAATAAAATCATTTAAATGCATTTTTAATTTGGCTTCTAAATATCTTTTAATTAAACGGTTTTCGGTTCTTAGTTAATGAAAATATTTATATTTTTCTCATTTGGTTTTTTATTAGCAATAATAACACTGTCCACAAAGGGGACACATCTATGGAATTGTTTTTTGCTTTCTGGTACTTGACTAGCCGCAGCACAATATAAAAGCGTTCTGTCTGTGCTATTTAACTGGCTTTCATGCACACGTGCAGCCTTTGTCATGCTCTGGGGAGAGCTGGTACGCGAGGCATTGTCTGCCTCACTCTTCTTTCAAATTGTGCTGCTGAAGCTGGCAAAACAATCAATGGTAAAAATCATTGAGCGAAGGCGGCTTTAATGGAGTTCATTTTCACAATAGAAAATAGAAAAACATTGGTATGGATATTAAATAAGCCAGAAATATTGATGACTGTGGCATGCAAACAGTTTCACTTTGCTGCTTGGCAGCACCTACCCCCCGATGCGCCGTTCAGCAGCTCCGGGGAAATTAAACATTTTGTGGGACCACTTGTAGCAGATGACGACAATATCTCGTGTCAATAATTGTGTTATTAGAATTAGAGTGACCTTTCTGCCTGCCGCACAGATACTCCAGCAAAGAGAGAAACTGGAGGCCAGTGGCGCAGCTTTTCGTAGATTTAGTGCATGTGTGCCCAGGAGAGAAAGCTTTGGAAAGGAACTAATGCGGGGGAAGCTTCAAAGCAAGAAACTTTCAGTCAGAGCCTTTCATGCAGAGAGTTTGAAGATGACAAGGGGAGAAATGGAAGGAGTCTCCATAGAGCTGAGACAAACAGGTGGATATTCCTCTTACAGAACTTCTGAGCGGGCCGCTCTCTACTTCAATCTGGGCTGTCCATCATGGGCAGAGAAATGTTAGCCTTGACAGGGTGTAATTTGGACTGATGGAAGGGCAGCAGATCACTTTTTGTTGATAGAAGAGGTCAAACAGGAAAGCGTCAACTTGGCAAAGCACTCAACAAATTTAGTGATTGCTAAGAACCCGGTTGAAACGTCAGCCCTGAAATAATGTGATAAATCCTGTCAGGACATTGAAGCGTTTTTCCTCTTGCACTTTAAAATCCAGGAAAGTGTGAAATCTGTGGGTCAAAGTGAAGTCACCATTTACACACCATCTAGTCCATTCAAAGTGCAGTAAGAGCTGGTGAAATTGAAAGAGTGGAATCTTGGGGTTATTTGCGGGCGACTTTGACAGGGTTTTGGTAAAGTAATCTTCTGACCTTTGAGTCCACCCGGACGCTCAACATCTCTCTGGATTTGCTGTAATTCCTTGGCCCTTATGCATGACCTCGCTACAACACAAGGTCTGCTTCTTACCATGACTTACCACGCATACTAATGACTGTTTACTATATAAACCCACCATTACAAATGAGCTTTTTCCTCAAAAATAGACTATTAAACCTACACCACATGTTAAATTATTGCATTTATTGCATCATTAGAGTTTAACACGTTAGAACTATAATCTCCGCCCCCCCACCTCCGTTGAACATACAGTACACACAGCACTGTCGCATAGGCATCTGTGCTACACCACTTCAAGCTCTATTACAGGGAGAATATTAGATCTGGGATCCTTTGAGAAACCAGAGGGCTGGATGCCAGCCAGGGTTGGAAGGGAGCATGGGTTTGGGAAGGCATAGCTCAGCCATTACAACCTGTCAGTTTCAGAGGCTGAAAACCTTCAAGGAAACAGCAGGAATCTCCAAGCATTCTCTTCATGTGGAGCCCACTTACATAACCATGGTGGAGTTGGCAAGCACATCCTGGCCTTCTGTAAGACTGGGTAAAGTTAAAGTTGCAGTGTGTAATTTCTGCTTTGCTATAATCACCAAATAGAATTTGCAAAAATAATGTCTGTCACAAATTTTTGTTTCTATTTCTTATTAGGTGGTCAAACGGATAGTTTGGTGTCCTAACTCACCTCATTGGCTGAGCAGTTATTGGCAGTTATTGTTACAGTTGTTCTTACACGTCACAAACTAGTAGTTTGTAGTTTGTTTTTTTCTGCTACTGGCACAAAAATCACACGCTTCGCCTTTAAAGGGGTTGGTAGGTGCTGGTTGTTTATTTGATTTATTTTTTCTGTTGTTCCTTGGTTCCTTTTATGCCTAATGAAAGGCTAGTAATGCTTTCGGTTTTTTGAAGCTCTCTTTCTCTCCGCTCTCATTAGCACTTAGTATTACACAGAGATTGCCGTTTCCTGTTTTTGCATGCCACGTCCTCGTATGTAGAAGCGTTACCTGCCAAACAGGAAGCTATTTAGCGTTTGCCTAATATTAGACACAACAAAGATGCAGCAGCCTTGTCTAGTCCATTAAATGCCAAGAGCCCTAAATGTCTCTATGATTTTCTTACATAAGCTGTTTGCCATTAGGTTTCATCATGTCATTAGACCAGCAGACAGACTGAAAAATCCTATTAGACTGGGGTAATACTGTTATGCAACAAGTTTATGCCAATGGAAGGCGAGTGACCAGCCCGCACAGATGTATATCTTAAATTCAGTGTCAGATCCCACCCGTGATTTCAGTGTTGTCAAGACACACAGCCCTGGATATTTTATGTGTGAGGGAGCATTAGTTATGTGTCCAACGTCAGTTTGAATGTCACCTCTTCTGCTGCACTGTACAGACACAGCAGGAAGTCTAATCCCAGCTGAATTGGAAAAGAACTGAGCCTTGCCAAGGAGAAGTGCACATTTCATGCTGAATGTAGCAGCTATGGCTGAGAGGCATGGCTGACGCAAGGTGCAAAAAGCCAGCAGGCTACCTGCTGCCAGTCACGGGAGAATAGAATCATTGAGCGGCCGGTGGTTTTAATAGATATGGCAAAGGGCAGTACTTATGGAGCAGAAAGGTCAATGCTGAGAGTTCAAGAATATGGATGTTTATGATAGCATGTATTATTGCGACTCTTCAGACTGTATACATGGCAAACATCAGGGTGTATCGATTATGCTTAAATGACTCCAAAGGTTAATACAGAAAAGAACACACACACTTGGTATCAAACAATTGTAATACTGAAGAAAAGAATCAAACTGCAGAGAACAATCCAATAAGCGTTGAACAAAGCCAAGGCTGTTTAAAGTTTCATGCAGCCTGGGGGCACAAGACGCTCATGTACTTCCTCTTCTTCTCCACAGATAAACCAGAGGTGAAGATTGTTGTGGAGTTTCCGACGGGACTCACCAGAGAGGGCGAGAACCTGGAACTGACGTGTCGGGCTAAAGGCAAACCAGAGTAAGACTCTCCTCAACATGTTCCATCTCTGCTGGTATTGGAGATGTTTCTGTAGTTTGTTTAGATCAGAGGCTCTCATCACTCATGGTCTGGAAGGAACAGAAGAGTCCTTTAACTGATTCTTGAGTGCTGGGGTAAAACAGGCTCTGAATTAAAATGTTTTCTTTATAGATAAAGTCATGTGACAGATTTTATTGAATGTATGTAACGGACCGGCCATTTGTTATTTTGGCCTTGCTACCAAGCTAGCAAAAACTGTTACCCATATAAGGAAAAGTAATTAGAAATGTCAGACAATTTCTTTATAATTTGTCAGCTGACACATAGTTGTGACACAGAAAACAAACGCATAACTTACCAAGACAAATATTTCTCTGATAAACGCAAATACTAAAAGATAAAATTCGCCAGAGTCTTTGTGATGATCAACTGCTGCTTTTGTAGAACTTGTTTTGTCCCATTTCTCAAGAAACAGTGCTCTACAATTTATTTCTTTGATGGCTTTATTTTCCCAGCACTATAAATATTTATTTGGATCATGAAGCTCTTAGAAACATGAAGCAGGTTGCACCTGTTATTTTTCATCATGGAGTGTGTGGTAAGTGTGCTGTAATCAGTCCGTATGGAGCTTTCACTCAAAGACTAGCAGTGCATGCGTCTGCATACTGAGGAGGTGTACGCAGGCCAAATGATGTCGCCAGTCAGACTCCTGTAAGCCTGAAAACAAAGATATACTAGATTACATGTCATTCAGAATTAATTAAAAGGTTGTTTGGACACTTTCTGTCAAACTTTTATAGTGTTTTTATGTAGAGTTTTTGTAATTTTTTAAGTTTATTTTATAGTGAACTACACCTTCTGGACACCTGTCTGAACTTTAGTGGAATTGACTTTGTACTTCCACTAACAATCAACATCTAGTAATTGCAAAATGCGAGTTCTGAAGGTCTAGCATCATCTATTGGCAGATGCTGCTTGGTTTTCTTTGTTAATGCGATGAAACTCATACATTTTTAAGTGTGACTGAAGCGTCCAAATACATTTCAGGGCCGCTTCCCATGAGCGTAAGGTGAGTTATCAGCCTAAGACCAATATGTGCTCATGTAATAAAGGCCGTTGTGATGTTTTTGCATTCAACAACCCCATAACATCCTCCAACTAAAATGCTGCAGGGAGCCGAGGCGCCACCCGAATTCATTTAATAAAGATGAAAATACAATCAATACAGTGAGCAGAAAATTGGAAGTCATTTTCATTAAAGCTTGGAGAGGGCTGCAGTCATTACTGTCAGGCAGTACAGGGCTTGGCTCGCCATCCTATTTGTATTCTTTATCTCACTCCAGGTTCTCCGCAGCCCCTCTGCTGTGTGTTTTCCCCCATGCCTTTTCTCAATAAAGCGCTTTTTCTAGGTCATTTCTTCTTTTCCGTATCGTCTTTATGCCACGCATGTATATTTAACCTCAGATTCAGACTCCCTCTATGTGGAATTCACCATCGCCATCAAATGTTGTTTTGCCCTCCTCAGACGCGGAAGATCAACCGCTATCGAGCTCAAACCGATCCTTTGTTTTAAAAGTGTGAAGCTTTTTGTTTTGTTTTTTTGTTGCTCTCCCTCTCTCTCGCCTTTCAACGGATGGTAACAAGTTTAAACACAGACACACAAAAACAGAACAACAAGGGAAAACCTTCTCAGAAGCTCATGGGAAATAACGACATCGCAGTTGCACCATTGAAAGTTGTGAGAGGCGAACAGAGTTTAAGGCCTCTTTTATTTTTCCACAGTGGGTTTATCTGCTGCTCATCACTGTGAAAGTAAAAGAGGCTGTTGTGTGTCTGGTTCAGGTGTTCGGAGAACAAAAGGAGATCGCTTGCAGTGGCAGTTAATTGAGGCAGACAAGAGAAAATCACAGCCTTTCGTTTTTATTGTAGCTTTGCCAAAATTTATTTGGTTTGCCAATGCCTCAGGCTGTGATATTGGTCAAATTTTACAATCAGCGTTGCTGACTGTGACAAATAATTGTTTCTGAGCGTAGAGCCATAACTGTTCTTAGTCTCAGACGGCAGGTATTGCACATATTGACGAAATAAATTATTGCACGTATCGCCTGAAATGGGCGGTTCCCTCTGATTGGCTGACAAGAGCATAAACAGTCATGTTTTCTTACTACAGTGAGCGATGCAGTTGGTCAAAATCTGGTAACAAAACACTAAAGATATTTCTTTATCTGTCTTTTCATTTAGGCCCCAACAGGTGAATTGGGTGAAGGTGGACGACGATGTGCCCTCTCATGCAGTTATCTCTGGATCAGATCTCTTCATCGAGAACCTAAACAAGTCCTACAATGGCACTTACCGGTGTGTGGCCTCCAACTCGGTGGGCGAATCGTACGATGACTACATTCTTTATGTGTACGGTAAGTTCAACGTGACCGAGTAGCTTCTCTCTTCGCTCTTTTCCTCTTTCACCCACTCCACCGCTTCATCTGAGTCACGGGTCAATAACATTGATCTCAATGGCATTTCCTTTCCCTCAAGACATGTTCTAATCTGACCATTTTCCTCCTGGAATTCACTTCTGATATCGTTTGTTGCACTAAGCCTGTGGTGCAATTGCTGTCCTCCATTTTCACAGCGTAACAATGGACTCCAAGCTATTTTAAAAAAAGGATTTGGGGTGTAATGAGGATCTAGAAGTAAATAGATATAGGATTTTTTGTCACTGTATCTAAACTTACAAGAGACTGCTAGCGTCGTATTGTTTATTTTTCTGATTCGATTCACCTTAAGTAAATTCTATCCCAGAATTGTCACAGTGAATAAGCTTTGAGAAAAGCAAGTTTTTGTTTGTGCGTGTGGGAACCCTTCGCTCAGATCTCTTTAACGTTGCGTGTTGTCGGTGGGTCGCCACAGAAACTTGGCTTCGCCCCGACGGTGCATGTTCCAAAAAACTTGCCCCAGCACGAAGTGCAAATGCGCCAGTAATTGCGACAGGCTTTTCACACGTTTCTCCCATGAGCGGCTTGGCAGTCGTTCCACAAGAATTTCATGACAGTTGAACCAACAGAACAGAAGAGAGAGTGACACAGCCACGTATGGCGCTCTGAGAGCCCAAATCCCTCCCCTATTAAAAACAGTGCCGAATATAACAGACTCTATCAGGACGTTTGATGACTTTCATGTTTGATGCTGCTTTTAATATCTACAGTAATTCAACCACATATCTTGTGTGACATTAGAATTGCTAATGCAGAGACACGACTGCGGGGCTGTCACCGTTTAATCTAGCGTCACGCGTCCCCACCCGCGGATGCTTATGTACACATTGATGAGCTCACAGTATCATGCGAGCGCTTTGGCGCTAGGATATATATTTAATGCAAACATGTATGCTTATAAAAAACAAGCACTGGTGACATCTGGGTGCTCTATAGTCTCATAATTATTCTTCCGCAAATTAATGGGATGACATCTGCACATTACAAACACGGTGGCCCTGACGCGCTCGCGAGACCCGAGGCATCGCATGCCAACACGCCTCAGATACTTAACGCGGTATGTTGCTGCGTCTAGCCACTGTTCAATTAAATGCTCTCACTTTAAAGAGATGTTAAAGAAACGTCGAAATGACTGTTTAGCAAGCTGTTACGGTTAGAACACGTTTTCATACATCCGGCATATGTACTGTAATATACGGCATATTGGAAGGGTAATTGTGAAGCTATTCATGCATGGCCTTACGCAAATACTATAAGGGTTGTTAAGGCTTGTGGAAAGTGTAAACACGTGCGAGGGCTCCTATAAAGAAATAACAGATATAGATGCAACTCGTCAAGTAGTGACAGTGACATCCTAGCAACACATATCAACAGCCTCCGAGCCATTCTGTCAACGCACAGCACAGCGAGAAAAAGTCTGACACCTTTTAAGTGTGTAGCGAAGCAGTTTTTATTTACAGTGAAAAGGGGCTTGGGTTCAAATCCCAGCCTAACATATACTTGTTTTTAGCTTGACAGACAGTCATGACTATGTATTTTAGTGGCACAGAACAGAGCAACTTTGACAGTTTGTTTCACAGAACATAAAGTCACATTAGTTGTGAGCAACATAAGGGTGGGAAATTTTATGTTTAAAGCAAATGATCTGTGGAAGATGTGACTTGGGTGGACTGATCAAATTTAGATGTGAATGCACCATTTCTGCCAGAGTGCAGAAACTTCAAAAATTTTATGATACAAGTATTCACTTAAATTTTAAGATACAAGTTGTATTATTTAGCAGTTGCATTTAAAATCCACTTTGTTTAAAAATCTTAGGGACCAATTATGACTGTGGAAAAGAGCATTGAGCACGTTGGAGCTGATTTCAAATCTTTGGTTTTGGGTAGAAGAGTGTCGTGGCCCCTCGATAGACAGCCAGAACAGATGTACTGCAGAGGCAATTTTTCTCTAATGCGTTTGTTCCCCAACTGTTGTGAAGCTAAGTGATGGAGAACACTTGGAGGGTGGCTGGCACTAAACTGGTTATGGGGAAAAAATACATTCCCTGAGACACTTTTCCAGGGCCCCCATCCCAGCATGCCCCTGCGGGGGAATGAGATCTAACACACCGGCCGGTAACAAGTTTACAGAGCGCCTCTAACCTAATAAAGACTACCTTTGCCTTCACAGGCCTGGCCTTTAATATTACACACTCCTCCTCTGCCTGTCACCCTCGCTCTCGTTTCCTCTCCGTAACAATTCCTCCATGTTTAGAGGGCTTTCCTCTGGTATCTCTCAGCTGCACGGCAGAAATCGATCACGGCAATGCACTTCCTTTAACTGTGCTTAGCGCTCCATACTGAACTCAAAACAAACATCTCATGATCCCGTTCACCTAGTGGGTCAAATAGCAGGTTTTCCCACGGTCATGGAAAACTTCAGGGAAATATAAAGTTGTAATTTTCAGGGCATAGAAATGAAATGTTATGAATGTTATGAAATCTCATTAATTATTAAAAGTTACAGATATTTCTGTAATGAATGTACATATAAAGCAGAACTTAATAAGCATTTTTTAGTCTGAATTCCAAGATTTTTTAAGAACCTAGTTACTGGAAACATCTGAAAAAATTATGAATTGGCCAAATGTGTGGAGGTTTGTTACATCAGTAGATACCTCAATGCATCTAAAAATAACCATTTTGAAATGTTATTGCAGGTTACAGTAGAACATCAGGCTGTGCTTCTATAAATATCAAGTGTAAACAGATTTAGTATTTCGGTGTAAACCTGAATTCTCAACCAATGTGGATTAAACCCAGTTTGCAGACCTGAAACTGCAGAGTGATTGATAAACAGCCTTGTTTTATGACAAGCCTCTGAGTGCCTGAGTCAACTAATTGTCTTTTATATCCAACAAACATGTGTAACAGAGGAGTTGTGGTGAGACAGAACAGCTGGAGGAACAGCAGCCATTCTAGCAGTGCATGTAACTCAGAAGGATCCAGCCTCGCTCCAGCGATCCCAACATATGTAAGGAAAGAACAAAACAAGAACCGGATCCAGGCAGCTCCGGTTCTGTCCCTATGTTGTAATAATGGAGCAGAAAATCGCCTCTTTCTCCACACTCTCCCTTCATTCTTAAGGCCTTACTCACTTCATTCAATTTGCCCCATCAGTGTTTCCTTTGCAGCTCATTGTAATGGTGACACAAACATTTAAAAGTCAAATTTCTTTGACAAATTTGGCTGCTGTCAAACGCGGCCGTTCAAACTGTCTTTCAGGAAGTCAGTCAGCTGTGAACTCAGACATGCAAATGTGCCGTATTAGAGAGCGGTGGCAATGTAAAACCTTCCCAATGGATGTCTACAGATGAAAGAGTGCATTGCCAATACAGTAGCATGCAGGCTGTGGTATTTAAGCTAAAACTAGATTGTTTGAGCTGTTTTCTCATTTTAAGGAGTTAGTTAATTATACAGTAGTTTGTTGATGTTGTAATGATTTTTCACAATGAGTAATACTGTGTACTTTGTGCGAATGAAGTAAACTATGAGATATGCCGGTTTAAATTATAAGTGCTTTAGATGTTGACATGGTAATTTAAGCATTTACAAGTGCTAGTTTGATGGTTTTATTCACATTCAAATCAGAAATGTCACCATTAAAAAGAAATTCAAATTACCTTTAGTTTAATAGTAGCCCATAGCACTTTAATTCCTGTTTGAATTGTCATTGTGAGTTTACATGGGTATAAATAATCCAAAATGATATTTTTTACCTTTTCGATGACACATATTTGTCGATCTTGACAATGTCTGTCACAAGGATGTTTGTTTAATTTAACTAAGGCCTTTTACTGCAAAGAGTTGGAGCTTTAAATTGCTGTAAATATATTGGCGTGCATAGAGCTGTATTTAGTTGTACAGTGGAAATGTAATGTACATGAAACATTCATAATCTCCTAATCTTGCTTGAATAGTCACTTGTCATGTTTTGCACTCACTGTCTATCTCACGGTAACATGGTGTAGCTGACAGATTAGATAGATGCTTTTTATAAGTGCTTTCCCTGTCCTAAAGCCATGTCCACACCCTTTTCATTCCAGCTGCCAGAATCACTAACAAGGGCCAAGCAAACTCCCGAACCCTTACTTCATTAGCCTTTCACTGGAGTCGATCACTGTGGCCTTGCTGCCAATGGTAGATTTGCGTCTTCTTATTGTTATTTTACGCCATTCACTCACCCCTGTCGCCCATTGATTCTAAATAGAACAAATGCACTACAGGAACACGGGCTAATTGAATACACTGAGGTAATACAAATGTGTTGCTTCTGTCACTTACCAAAACAGAGGGAATTTATGCATAAGCTTCTACACGTTTTCTGCCTTTGGAAAGCATCCCATTGATTCCAACAGGTTTTTTCTCAGGTTAGGGTGTGTGTTTAAACTAATGTACCTCAGGGGGCAAAGAGGTTTCCACAGCGTCTTATAGCCCTAGAGTAGCGTACACACACTTAGCAGTATCTGGGTTAAGCTCCCTCTGCTCATCTTGCTAGTTTTGCTACTGCAAGCAAATATCTACTTGAACAAACATGTAAAGCTGTCTGATAACATAAGGTTGCTGATGGGCGAATCAACAGCCCAGAGCTCCTATTTGCTAATCACGCTTTCACTTGTGTGAGTTTTTTTTCCCACTCCTTGTTGTTCCTGAATTACTGTTATCCGTTAAGAATCCCAGCACATGCCAGGAAATGCCATAGCGATTAAAGCAGTCATCTGTTTGTATGCACAATACCTCACTTTTCTTCTATACTTCCTTACACAGTATCTCAATTTCACTCTATACCTCATTATACAGTATGTACAATATCTCACTCTTTCTATACTTCCTCATACAGTATGTAAAATATCTCACTCTTTGCATACTTCCTCATACAGTATGTACAATATCTCACTCTTTCTATACTTCCTCATACAGTATGTAAAATATCTCACTCTTTCCATACTACCTCACACAGTGTGTACAGTACTTAGCTGTCCTTTTCACACAGTATGTATGTCCCTCTCATTCCATACCCCACACACTGTATGTACAGTACCTCACTTTTCTTCCATACTATTTCCCACAGTGTTTACCTCGCTCTCCTTCCATATATCCTCACACATTATATATAATACCTCACTTTTCTTTCATATTATCTCAATTCCTTGGAGAAACTCGGGTGTTGGTCTGCATTTCACCTGGGATATGCACCGTTTTAGCAAATGATGCCACACTTGGTGAGAGAGAGAGTGAGAGAGAGAGGTTAAACAGCCCTCGTGTGTCTGGGGAATTGGCGTAAGCAGCAGTATTTTGCGGTGGCCTGGGTTTAATGAGCCCGGTACACACATACACGCCCCAGCTCATTGCCATGATTCATAATGTGCTTTGATAAACACACGCTGAGATGACATGGCAGGTATGCGCTGCGAAAGTCAATAAGCTCCAAAGCCCCCGATACACTGAGCCATCACTTTACCCTCAGAAAAGAAAGCCTCCAAAACATGAACTAAAAACAGCCTGTTTGGAAAACACGGTGAGCTATAGATCCATTCAGCCTGCCAAGATTTTAATGAGCTATTGACACTGGTGATCTCAAACATCTGCTGGGCATTCACAGATCATAGCAGAGCTGAGCCAATAAAGGTCCCCTTCGATGAGACGCACCACAACCAGAGTTTAACCGAATGCATGTTAAAAGGCCCTCCGTTCCCCCGTCTTTCTGTATTAAAGCATTAATGTATCCACTGGTTCATACAGCACTGAGCTTATAGGGCTCAACACGCATTATTTAATGCAAATGAGGTCTATAAGGGATATTGATCAGTGACTGCTGCTTGTGAAGCGAGCGCTATAGCTCCCGGTTAGGCTACATTTGCTATGCTTGACTGCTCGCAGAGTTTCCACAGTCAGCTGTTTCCTTTTCTGTGGTTAAAAAAACCTTCTTAGGCCATAAGATATTAAAAAAGGCCAAGCATATCACAATATTCTGACATTTAGCTGCGTTACGTTCAGGCAGATACTGTAATAGCTCACACATGATTGTGTTTAAGGGCCGCTTTTATAATCCGCGCAAGCTAGCAGGTTCATTTTGCTCACCAGCGTGAAAACACAGACGCTTCTTCATCTCTGGCAGGAGAAATCAACATGGCTGTGCACTTTTGGAAGATGTCTGGTAGATTTTTTTAAACCTAGCCAGTATTGCCTCGTGAATCACTGTAGTTTAGGACAGGTAACAACTTACCTCTGACATCCTGTGATCCATTAAGGTATTTTATTGGCATGCCAAACATACAAATCTTTGAAAGTGCCTTTTCAGTCACAAAACGCAGTAAAGCAGTCACATATCCTGTCCAGTCTCTTAAAGATGGCCAGAGTGAAATAAAATATTTCATTATTTCTTAAAGAAGGATTCGAATTTAAAGGCTTTTGAAGTTTAAATGTGGCCCCTTTTGTTCATTAGTTTTGATAAGATGATCATTTATGCATTTGGCAGACAATCATTTTATCCAAAATGACTTGTATGATCATATGTAAGGTGATCAAATTTTGATGATCGTGTCCAAAGTGTTTTGAAGTAAAGTGTCTATATATATATATATATATATATATATAGTATTATATTATATTAAAATTAATAAATTCATATTATGCATTCAATTCATTAATTTTATATATATAATATTATATATAAAACTTGAATGTTTAATAATAATTTGCTATTTATTTTAGCTGCTAAAAAATGTGTTTAAAGCCGGAACCTGCATTATAAATATTTGAAATGGGTTAATTGCTTTCTGTACTGGTTTACAGCCATAACAGCATGTGAGAGTAAAGTTGCTCTTAAACAGTATATTGTAATGATAAAGGATTCCGTTTGAGTTTTTTTAGGGAGAGAGAGAGATTTTAAGAGAGAGAGTTTAAATATGCATTCAAATGGGCTATAAGTGCATTAAAACTTGGACAAAACATCCAAATTTGGTTTAAAGCAATCTCAAAGCAATCATGCTTTTTGTCCTGCGTTTCTAAGGCTGCAGAAATTGTGTGACCCTTTGTGCAACAAATATTTTTGGACGCAAGCTCATCACACAGTTGTCCTGCTGTTTGTTCTGTACTCACTATTCACAGCAGTGGCTGATCATGTATGTAGTGAAACAGGAAACAGTTTCATTGCGCGGCATGACACGCAATCCATAGCTGCCATTTTCTTAGTGATCCCAGTGTATCAGCAGAGGAGATGGAGGCAGTTCTGTCTCTCTCTGTCTCTCTCTGCCTTTGCTTTTATTCTGTTGGATGTTTATCATTAGAGAGTGGAAGTGTTTTTGGGCTCCCACCGAGCTCTTTTGATGGAGCTCAGACAACAAAGCGAGGAGGGGAGAGAGCCGGCCAATTTCCCCCACCACAGATGTTAACACAGTGGTATCTGTCTGGACGCGCTGGGCAAACAGTGGCGCGGGCCGCGTCACTTTTCACGCCTGTTATCTCAGCGAGAAACATCGCTCTCCCCCTCCGCCCGCGCCTCCCTTGCCATTCTACTCATTTCATTAATGTTTGCTTGTTTGTCTTTCCGTGAAAAATCCTGATCACCCCGAGCACCGGACTGGCTAACGCTCACGCTGGGTTAACTCGCCAACATCAAACACGCTAAGCCTGTCACCGCCAGATCTGTCTCTGCTTCCTGTCAGTGCTGCGTCCAGCACTTCACACTGCAAATTGCAAAATCAGAAACAACGTTAGCAAATACTATGCAGAAAAATGCGCTAATGAGGTGTGACAAGGCAAAAAACACAAGAAAAATCAGAGAAAGCACGATAAAGACCCGTTCGGCGCGTCATCTGTGCGATCTGTGGTTGGCATGAATGTGTAGAGAAGACTGGGGTTAGTTGCCACACTTCTTATGCTAGTCAAATTTGTTCACACAGCAAGGTTATTTTTGAAAGTACAGACATACATTAAAGCGTTGGCTATAAAATAAATCCACTGAACGTTTTTTCAGTTATTGCCTGACGAAAAAGATACAGTTCATATAACGCGCTAGAAATCCCTCCATAGGGAGGCATGTTGTCTAATTTAAGACATTTTGAAGTCGGTGTTTGAAACCAACCTAGATAAAACTAGCATGTGTTGCTGGACTTTAGACTCCAGATCCTACACAGTTTCTACAGAGATAAAAGCCTGTTCTACGTGTGACAGCTAACCCTGAAATTCTCCTAGTTAGGATCCATCATCTTTCATCTGCATTTTGTGTTTTGTATATTATCATTTCTAAACCATTTCCTGCATGCCATGATCTCATTTTTACGTTCTGTTCCTTTTTATTGTTGTTAAATGATATTTTATTCTATTTTCCAAACATAGATACACAGAATTAGCTGTAATGTTTACACTTGGCACTCACAGGAATATGTTACGACAGTACGACACCCACAATTAACTTGTGTAATGACCTTACCAGAGAGCAATGTGTCATTTAATAGTATTTGCCTGATAATTCACCTACTGTTTACAGACTAATTTACCATCTGTGGAGTAAAGCTACATACTGCACCACACACAGAATCTGTCTCTCATTATTGTTGATTTGATCATGTTTGGTTTCGTTTTCTCCTGATTTTCCCGTATGTCATGGTTTTTTGTGTTGTGTTTTTTCATCTAGATGCCCTTACCACAACCCTTAAACCCACAACCACCTCCACCACCATCTCTGCCACAACCTCCCCTCCAGACATCATACAAGGTATAGTATGACCTCCATCCACCTGCCCAGAGCCAGTGTGTGTGTGCGTATGTGTGTGTGTGCGTGTGTGTGCGTGTGTGTGTGCGTGCGTGTGTGTGCGCGTGTGCGTTTGTGTGTGTGTATGAGAGACAGATCGAGGCCGCCAGCAGCCAGCCAGGCTTGATAAGATTCTCTTGCTGATTATGAGAGGACCGCGTCCCATGTGAGACCGGGCCAGGCCTGGGCTCACAGTGCCACATGTCAGAACTGGCTCCCTTCACAATTCTCTCAAATTTTAGCCCGCTTGTTCTCTCCTTTAGTGGTGTAATCTTATCAGGATCTGGAGCTGTATCCAAGCCTGTCTGGTGCAGGGATTACAGAGCCCCCTTTATGTTTCCTGTGGGTTGACAATGACGACAGAGTCCTTGTAGCCAAGAGGAACTGGGATCAAACTCGCTGGTGTTTATGTTTGTCATTTACCACTGATCCAAACATAGGTATAATGATGCAAAAAAACATGTTTGTTAGCATCATTATATCAATTATCCCAGCAAAGCGACCCATGCTATTCATTTGTACATGCTATTTAGATTCTGTAATTGAATCTCGTATCTAATTAAACAATATCGTATTAGCAAGAACGATGTTGCATCGCTAACCTCACAGCCACGACCGAATCACAGTCCTGTCGATATTCGATAGACCGACAGCAATGCGGTGATGTTTTGCTTTTATCCAAAATAATGATTTGTCTTTTGTTGTTTAGGTTTGGATATATGAAGCATTAAGTTTGATGTGTTGCTAGGCAACCTGCAGACTAGAACAGAATATGTGAGTGATTGTCCAATCAAATTAGAGCACAAGAACTAACTGTTGTGTACAGCTGTATTGTAAACAGCTCTCGAGAATGCGAGTGATGTTTTTGCTCTTTAAATAGGTGCTTCCTTAAATAAGGATGTTTTTCAGGTCTGACATAGAGCGAGGCCACAGACTGTCCTAAGAAAGCCGGGCACATTGTAGTCATTGCCATATACTTCAGCATTTATATTTCTGTATGTGCTGGGTTCATTTGAACCCCTGCTTATTTTATAATTGAGTAAACTCTCATTGCAGGGCCAGCTCTGTTGCAGAACGATATGAATGCCCCTGCGATACTGACCACAGCAAGCTCATTAGCTACTCTAATCCACTCTACTCACCCTAAAAAGCACACAAAAGCTAATACGGCCCCAGATGATGGAAAGCTAAATCAATGTTGCTGCTGGTTTCAATCTCTAAAAGAGACCCTGATGTAATTTGCTGCCTGTAATGATTGTGATATTGAAGCAACCGATTTAGATCGTTTTACTCTCTGTTTTTCTCCTTCCTCAAGGCAATACTTTATATTACAGTGAAAACAACTCAGATTGGGAGAAATGCGGCGCCACGCTTTGTTGTGTACTCATGAAACAGGCTCCCAGCTACACGGGCAATCAAAATCTTGGACTGACTGGTGTAGATGATTTGAGGGAATCTAGAAAGGGCTGAGAAATGAATCGGTCGTGATTAGGCTGCATGATTGTGTGTAATGAAAGAACTGATGACGCATACTAATGAGACACACCCTCTTTCTTCATTAACAAGGTGAATGAATCTCATTAACATCGCTGCCTGCCACACGCATTCAAATCCTCCAGAGGTCCGACTCGCAGGCATTGCTTTGGATAAACGGCCCTGATAGGAAAAATATTATTCAATTACAGTCATATTGTGTTGTTTGCATGAAATTACCTCAGAAAAGCTTTGGTTTTTCCCATCACAGGCCGCGTAAACCAATAGCTCTGCCGTACGAGACACCTTAGTGTTACTTTCTCCTTAAAGCACATCTTATTATGCATGTGTACTTCAATAGAAAAAATGGGTCCTAAGCAGGCCCAGTGGCCCCTCCCTCTGCTGATTTCATTTATCCTTTGGGTGGATGTGTATAGTTCAGGAACACCACATGAATTTATCAGTCCACAGAGGTGGAGGCCACTTAGAAATTTAATACATTTTTGATAAACTGGCTATAAGAGAAATGGAATGGGCTATACTGCACTTTTAAAAAATCTATTAAAGCCCTAACGCAAGGCTAAAGTGCTCTACAGCTTCAGGAGGTGACATTTAGAGATGACTAAATTGCCATTTACACCGAAAAATAAATGGCTAAATGGAGGGGCCTTGCTTGCCACCGTACGCAATGGGGACAGATGTCATTAATTTCTATTTGTATTGCCTTTTTTCTTCACTAAACACAGCTCAGAAATGGATGTTTATCGATATTTCTGAGAGCTTTTTTTTTACCCACAAAGCTTTTGCAAATTTGATCAAAGATGAGGCATTTCTTTTTCCCTCCCTGCCTCTCTCTCTCTCTCTCTCTCTGACAACACAATCTGTTCTCAATCTCTCTCTTTCTTGTTTTCCCCTTCTCATCTTTTCTTTCAAACATTTGCTCAGTCTCTCATTCTGCTTCTCTCTGTCTTCCTGTCTATTTTTAAATCTCAACAACTAAGGGGAAGAGTGACACTAAAAATTTTGTTTAGCCCTCAGACATACCTATTTTCCCCAGGCCAATGTGTTTTTTGTAATTTTTTGTGGGCCATTTTTATTATTATTACTTCCTAAAACCTCTAATCCAGATCCGCTGTGCAGAGCTCAGTGTGAATGGAACGCACAGATGTAGAATTCCTCATTCAGCATTCATTTTATATCTCCCACAATCGTTGCTTTTCTTTCACAGTCTCTTTTCACATTTTTTGAGCACACAAGCTGACCAGTAACACAGTTCCATATAAATGTGAATGAGTATCGATAACAATTCATTTTACAGTATCTGTGTCAAACCAGGGTAAAACCAGTGTGTCATTTCTCGCTATAAGGGGTTGTGCTGTATTGTCACTGAACCCTGTTGCTTTTTTTAAAAAACTGTACTATACTGTAGTGTACTGTACTATACTGTAACTGTAATAGAAATGCACAAAACAATTAAAAGAGTTGTGCATTATATTATATCATTAATTTTTTTTCTATAATGTTAAGTATATAGCACCTGAAATGTTGCTATGTTACAATAGAGTGATCTGTTTTTATATTTGTAGTTTATTGGGATTATTACATGGGATTTTTTTGTGCTATAATTTCTGGACTAGTTACAACCCTGGGTGGTTTCCATAGCATTTAGCTCTGCATAACGCATACACATGCCTTGATCTCTGTAACACACTGTGTGGCGGAGTCTTCCTATAGATACCACAGAAAGGTAAACACAGTAATCTGGATAACTGGGCATTACAAAGCCACAGCTCAAACAACGGTTGCCTCAAACAGAGCAAATATTTCATTAATGACACGTCTGGCTTTGCTAATAAAACACTGGTGAATAAGATTTTCGATGCCACTTCCTTGTAATTGATGAAGGACCATAAATGAAGTCGGCATCCAATTCATTTTAGCAAGTAACAAAAAAAACAGAACGGGAAAACTGCTTTTGTCAGGGCTTAAATTGCATAAACACCATCTGGTAAACTGATTTTGGAATTGAACAAATGAATTGCCCGGCAAAAGCACTTGCGCATAAGATAGGAGTCCATTTCTCTCCTGTCTGATTCCTGCAGCAGAATACAGCCCAGACAAAGAGAGATGGCTCGCTGGCAGAGAAAAGGCTAATTCACTAAAGGTCAATTGCATTACCACAGGGAAAACAACCACTGCAGTGCTTTGATACACAACCCAGGGAGACCATCTCCTAGAATTTATTGCACTTAGCATCATGCAAACACCGAAATGCTGCCTATAAGTCTTTTTTATGTAGAAGTATATTGTTATGCGACCCATGATTATATTCTGTGATGGTTAACTGGAGATGGCTAGCAAAAACACAAAGAATATTCAGCGGGCCAAGCTTGAGTAAACACACACACCTATAAATACAAACTCTTTGTATTTATACTCTTATTAAAAACATAAACCTTATGCATTAGCTCCTAGTTTCACACAAGCTGCCGGTCAGTCACATATTCACACAGATGTGTAATACACTTAGCTGCAGATTATAAGAACACAGTGGGTTTATTTTCTATTTGGTTAAATGGGATATATAGTAAGCTTACAGGCTATTCATTGTGCTGACAAAGCAGGAGAGGAGTCTGCGGGCTCCATTTGCCAATGAAGTACAGAGAGATATAAAGTCAACAGAATGGATTTCTGCATATCATTGAATATGTGGCTTTAGTTGTTTGGAGGACGCAGACCTCGGCTGCTGTCTGATTCAGAAAGGCTGTCAGTAAGTAGAAAGAAAATTAAGAGCAGTGAGTGGTTTATTAGGTCTATTAGGCTGCATTTACACAGCCAGCCCTAATGCATAAAGTCCCATCATTTAAAATAAATCAGATTTTGTACCACATTTGTACATTCACTTAAGACATAACCGAATTGCCAAGACAGACATTTTCACAGAGAAGTGCATTTGGCTGTTCAGCGCAGTCATTGGTTATTGCAGAATAGAGGTGGTGCTGAATTGGTTGCATGTAATTGTCGGAGCCTCAGAATTTGGCTGTATTAGTTTAATAGCTGACTGCTTTCAGGAAAATACTTCAGGACGTTTCTGTGCCCTGAAAGGCTACTTTGGAGCTTACATAAACAGCTTTAATTATGCTTTCACTCCATGATAAATTTATCACAACGTTCCACTCCAGTATATTTTCGCACATTTTTAGGGAAGAGCCACGTGCAGTTGTGCCCTTCCCCTGGGCGCTGGGCGCGTTACGCTGTCGTCTCCTGCGCCACACAAAGCTGTCACAATTAGCCACGAAGCTGTGTGCCCGTTGTCATCTCTGCTGATATCAGCTGCTGATGTAAGCAAGGACAGAGCCTCAGGTGACCCAAGCTGAGACAAAAGGCCGGGCGCAGGGGGAACACTATTGCTCATCAGCAAACTTATTGACGGGTTTGTGCCTGAACCAGTAATGGGCTTAGCAGGATTCTCAGGGCCCCTCTGATGATTGAGAGTTAGAGGACAGGTTGAAGATTGTAATACTCATTTTGGATCAGGTCCCCCATATTTGTTTCTGTCCCCAGATAGCAGTAAATAACCAGGCTTTCTCCTCTTCTCCTTGCTTCTCTGTGAGAACATGCTCAAAACCATCTGCCATCTGATACGCAGCATGCAAAAAATGATGGAACCCCTTCACTTCCCTCTTAATGTCAAATAATAACCTGCAGATATTATTGCTCATTTTGATTGTGTTTTATTCGTAGACACATGCATCATCTCAGGTCCTTGAAGCGTTCACCTCAAGTGTTCTGTGCCCGTGTTCAGAGTTTATGTTTGATAACGTTTCGCTTTCCAGCATCCCCACCCAACCGCACAGCGGTTCAGGACTAACACAACGGCTTGCTGTGCAACAGTAATGGCGGAGTAATTTAAGTTTTCCATTTTGTTAGACGGCGGAGACCCATTTATAGGGCCTAATGCCAGCGGTGTGCTGAGGAGTTCCTGCCATGATTATGTTAAAGGACTTGCTGTGCTTTTGTGCCCTATAGACCACTTTAATGATTGAGAGAGCTTTTATTTTGAGATCTAAAGAATGGTCTGACACGAACACTGTGTATTGATATGGGTTTCTTGACCACCTGAAAGTTTTTACCTAAAGAACTAATAGTAGGGTTCATATGATAGCTTTCTATTTTTGAAGTATAGAATGACTAAGAGTCCCTCACACACTTTACATGCAGCAGTGTTGAGCAAAATTCTGAGTTTAGGAAGATTTCAGCTCCCTTTCGCTTCATAAGTTGGAATCGAAATCGAATTGTCCACGCCACACAGGATCTTGAGCTGGAAATTGAATTGGATTGGCAGGAAGTGAAATTTAATGAATTGCAATTGCAAGAAATTTAGCACAGTCACACAACAGAATCATTTCATTTATAGGAACTGAATGTAAAACGTTATAGTTGTGTAGCAAAACTATAAATAACACCATTAATTTATTCAAATTTTGCCTTATAATTCTGCTCTCAGTGACACACTCACTTTAATACACTACAAATCATCCCATGAACTTTGCATTCAAAAGCAACCACAATTCTGTGCAGCATTTTTGATCTCCATTTTCTTCTAACTCACAACTCTCACCTTTGCTTGCGCTTGGCATTCTCAGCACCATCCGCAGTGCTTCTATCCATCAGTCTCTGATAAATATCAAGGAATTCTCGATTGAATCTGAATCATCAAAGCCAACAACTGGATTAGCACTAGATCCAATCTAATGGAGCCCAGAAACACCAAGTTACGCTTTGGGAGAGTTTGTGTTGCCCTTACTGTGATTGACGCATCTAATGTTTCTTTCCATAACGAGCACCTCAGCATGGCAGTTCTCCTCGTGTGTTTGAAGTGCTCTCTGCCCTAAGGTAATGCACCAGGATAAGGGTACATATTCCTTATGTTATGCGTTTGCTTCTATATTTCAGGCCGGGTATTTCATCATCTCAAAGCAGAAAGACAGTCTCAATTTCTCTGTCATATCAGAGGAATTACCTCCAGCAGTAATGCGGCTTTAAGCTGAGCTATCAACATTTCAAAAAGTCTGTGGCCTTCCGGTAGAGTTTAATGACTAATTACGTGTGATAGTGGTGAAGCCGTAAAATTGCTATTCATATGATATTCTGTGTCATATTTATATGTCTTATATAAGGCAGATTAGGGCATAAAAGTCAGTTTTAATGTACCACACTCTTTTTTTAAACTGAAGATTGGGGTTTGTGAGAAAGGCAGGCGTTTGAAAAAGGTCATTTTATGTTGTTATTATTTATTGAGAGTCCTGTGGTTCTGCTGTATTGATTTGGGGTACAGCAGTGATTGTTTGCACTTTTTGAAAATGATCTTCATTTTCAAAGCAGCACATATCGGGTTTACAGAAATAGTTTATCTAAAAATGAACATGTTGCTATTTAAAGGTGGCATAACATAACCCATATGACCTGAGTGGAATATTCCAAGTTTTCTAAGGTAACAAAATCACTTTGTATTGTGAGCAGACTGAACCTAAAACTGTTATTCAATCTTAAATCCAACTGGCCTTATTGGTCTCTTAACTCTCGAAAGTGATTGGTTATTAGGCTGTGTGTTAGTCATACTGTTTAGTCAAGAACGTTCAGAGTTAATAAGTATATAAATATCTGGCTATTCTGTGTACAAAGTGAACAGCCCTATTGAGGCTGTATAAATGGGGAATATTCAATGTATATGTGTGTGTGTTTGTATACATTTATATGTCACATGGATTATTTTTACACTGCTACGTTTATGTTTATGAGATGGGGAAAACAAATTTTAGCACTCCAAACTGAACAAAACAAAAGATAAACAAACAGCTGTGGTGTGAAGCGGCAGCCGTTAATAAACTTAACACATCCACGCTGATAAGTGTCAGTATAATGTCTAAAACCACTGGGACGAATAGGAGCCAGTGAAACGTAAACTGCAAACACTCCAAATGGAATTACGGTAATATTCACCTCTGTTTGTAAAGAAAACAATGTCAGTGTGTCTTAGCTGTGCTCGCTGATGCTATGTGACGTTTGGTTTGGTCCACTTATGTACCCTTGTCGTTCTCCTGTGAGTTTGTTTCAAAGTGTTGCTCATATATTTGTTGTAATTGTCTGTAAATGCTTGCTTATCAGTTCCGTTTGTTTCTTTTTCCCCATTTCTCCTCTTTATGCATGCTGTTCCCCTCCACCTCCTCCCTCCTCCGCCGCACCTCCTCTCCTCGTGTGCTCAGACGCTGCGCCCAGCACTGAAGCAGCATCTCACGGTTGGTACCTCTCCCTCCTTCTTCTGCCAGCACAGCATGGCATTCTTTGCATGCCAGTCGAGTACAGTACAGCACGTAATGTCGCAGACATGCACGGAACACAGCAATGAAGCTGACATGGATTTACTGTGTATGCCTCTGCCTGTCTGTCGATCTGTCTGTGTGCCTGGACTGTCTTTTGATCCGTCCGTATGTCGCATACCCTTTATCCGGGCGTCAATCACCCACAAAAGCCCAGCCTGTTTGCCAGAACGCTCCGCTGGGAGTTTTAATCTGAGCGTTCATCCCATAATTCCAGGCCACGTCACACGTCCATCCGTCCTGCATCCCTTTAAGGCCCATGTTGGCATTTTTGACTCTTTAGCCCCTATAGTCCTCACGTCACTCCCAACAGACACTCGTTATCTGCCCGCAATCATTTTTCATGAATTTAAATGACGTCCAAATGGCTGTTTTTGATTTCTGAGAAATGAACGGAGACCTCTTTCTCTACACGACGCAGATGGCATTGTACTCCACCTGGGTATGCCAGCTCTGTGCTCAAATCACAGGACAGGACCATTAGCATAGCTCACGGGCTTTATTGTATTTTATAATATACTAGTACCAAATCGCTCTTACATTTCATTAAGCCTTTTATCTTTGCTCTCACTCTGTAGTGGCAGATGCTTTGTACGGCTTCCATGATACTGTGTAATTATGTCACCTTGGTCTGTTGAAACCCTCCATAATGATTTAATTAGCAGTCGTGTTGTATGTTGCACCAGATCGCACCTCAGCGTAGACTTAAGAGTTTGTATAAAGACCTCTGGTGACCTTATGTTCCATTTGTTTACCAGTGTACAGCTTTACATCTGATAAAGGTTAAAGCAAATACAAGTTGTAGAACATCTAAAGGTTAGTAAGATTCCTCTGCATGTGCATAATTCGAACGCGCTTTCTTTTGAATGTAGAACGTGGTCAGGCTTGACTGTGCAGCAGAGCTATAATTGAGCTTTTGTACAGTTCACTGCGTTTCTAAATACCATGTCACACGGCCAGTGTTAACCTTGTACAGTTATATCAGCTTGGCAGTGATGTATAACAGAGAATCTGAGTAAGCCTTTTCAGTAATCCAGAGCAATTTTTGGTCCTACAAAAGGTTTTGGTCATGCTAAAAGAACACAAGGTGAAGCCAGGGTTGTTATCTTGGGAGACAAATTGGTTTTAAAGGTAGTGTTTCTTATCTTCGTGTTGTCTAGAGATGACATGGAGCTTTTTGTCCGCTTGGTATATTTTTCAAGCGATGAAAAGGGTTAGTCTTAGTCATCTCAACACTTCCTGTACTCATTATGAGAATAGACAGGAAATGCCTTGTTTGTAAAATGTCAAGCATTCTCCCCCATTCTTTAATCCCACTGTCGAATTGATGTCCTGACCTGTTGCAGATGCGTGTTTGCGGTAATGTTAAGATGCTTGTTTGCGTTGGATAGAGCATTTCATAGCCCTGGCTTCCAAAAGAGAGACAGTTAGCGTGACATAAAGCACACAACATGTTCTCCAAAGGCAGCTGTAAGGAATTAAGTCACGTTTACAAAATAAACTTGCGTGGTTCAGGTAAAGGCACGTGCTGCGCTTTAGAAGAATCGCCCATTTGAGTCTTAGCTTGTGTGTTTTATGCGGTTCACTTTTGTAGCTGATGCACATACTCTGTTTACCATCTTATTTTCCTGGGTGTGCTACTCTCACTGTTCAGAAGATTTCTCTGCTCTCTGATAACTGTTTTTTACCCTCTCTGGTGTATCCTAGCAACAAGCTGTTCAAGCAATAAGTGGGGTTTTCAGCAGAGGTTGAGGTAGGAGGCTCATGTAGTGGGCAAGATTCCTCGCCAGAACAGAAAGCTAAAGCGTCGCAGCACAAAACATTTGACTCATTTGTGTATTTTGATGCATTCCGTTCTCTCTTTTGAAGTTTGCTCTGTCTCATCTTTTTTCTCTTTGAATCGCGATACTGTTGTTTTAAACGATCTGTGGTATTTGACTCAACCTTGTCTGCTTTGTGAAAATATGTATTTTTTGTAATGGCAGGCTTGTTATGTTGAAGACAAGATTGACCCTCTCTATTTATGCTCTTGAAAAATGTCTCACTGTGCTCAGATGATCAGACATTATTGTAAAGCAAAAATGTTTATTGTCATAATCAAAAAATAACTTTTGGCACCTCTGAAGGATTTTTTCTTTTTTCAGGCAGTCACCTGATTTGTAAACACAATGTGACTAGCCACACACTGAGGCCACAAGTAACAGTGCAGGTTGTCTGATGGTATTGTGGAAGTATTGTCAAAGGAAGTATCTGCAATATATGTTATTTGTTTATTTTGATTTAAGTGTGATTGATTTATTGACTGGCTGTCTGACTGATGACCCCCTGGGCTGCACAGCCATTAAATAACAATATCATCCAATCATATCGTAGCTGTATTTTCCCAATCCAATCAAGTCCAACAAGTCCCATCCTACATAATTTTCCATGGATTATTCTATTTCACTTATATATCACAAATATATCACAGTTTGAAAGTTAAATGTGCTCCAAATTCCATTTTATGTTGTCCTGCGCTGTGGCACAGGAATATGAATTATACTGCAGACTAGAAGAAACATGCTTCACAGGGTCAGATAGATCAAATCCTTATCAGTATGTCAGCAACCCTGTCAAACTTCTACTGTATCATCAGACAGTGGCACCCCCCTCCCCGTATTAATCACATCTTCCCTCATCTGACCCGGTCTGCGCGTACCGTCGCACTCTGCCTGCTTTTCCTCAGGCTGATTTATTGCTGTCATGTCACTGTTTTTATAGCATTATATGGAGATCTTGTTTTTCTTCCCTGTGCGTTTGGGAATCTGTGGTGAATGGTGATGGTGAGGAGCCATTCACAGCCCCTCTGTATCGCTTCATCCAGGCGTACTCCTCATTCCTGTTCATTTCCAAAGAGGATGATTGAGCACACTTCACTTCGTTTTGTCATTTCATCATCCTTTGTTCGGTGTCGCGCCGCTCAACATGTTTAAGGCTGGGCTCTGTAAATATGATGTTGGCGTCTTTTGATGATGCGCTTTAAGCAACAATGCAGCAAAGAGTCCGTAAGAAACCAGGTGTAAAATAACTCTTTGTCTGCAGCGCAATGTGACAAATGGAAAATCACTTCACTTTGGTCAACCGGTTTGGAGGACTGTTTGCTTGCAATTATAAAAAAGTGAAACTTTTTTGAACTTCTTCACAGTTTGACTGAGTTGGGATTTGTATTTTTCCTGTAAAGAATCAGGGTGTAATAATGGCTTTCAGTTTTTTCAAAGCTTTGACCACACCTTGTAATTTTCATAGGAATGGATGAATTAAATCTACATTTTTGTCCTATGAATGTTAAAGAGAAGGTCTTTTGTGAAACAAAGCTGCTAAAATAAATAGCAGGCTTTAGAAAAGAATGAATAAAAATCGGTGAGTGTCACACATGGTGCCAAAATTAAGCAAGGGCTTATTTAAGCATATCTTTCTTTCTTTCTGCCACCCCTCTGCTCCCTCACCGGTAAATCTAAGCTCCTGTTTGACATGAACTTAGCCACCTCTGATGTGAAGCTATTTTATATGCTGAAAGAGCCCGTGTTAACTGCCTCTCCCTCATCCTCTCAAAGCAGTCGCCATGACGATTCCCTTGCCCGTTGTGGCATAGTAAAGCCTGTGTTACTTAGCGTCTTGTTTTCAAACATTGTGATCTGAATTCCCTTCATGCATAAGAAAGCACACGGAATGGTTTGAGGCTGAGAGGATGTACATGTTTAATGAGAGTCTGTTCGCATGTATCTACTGATTTGTCTTTGCAAAATGTCTTCTGACGTTTCACTGTACAGCAGTTAGTTGTGGTTCTGTAATTTGATTGGACAAGCAGCATTCCAACAACAGTGAGGCATTACGCTGTGTAACGCGCCGCTCGCCTGTGTGCACCACTTTTCAATATCGCCAGGTCCTTCAACAATGGCAATTGTAAACAAATTAACTGAGCATCTTTTTGTCTAAAATGTACATTTTCCAGTATAGTCATCTTGTTTATAGAACTGATGTCATATTAATTTCATACCTGTAATTGTGCCATTGTGCTAAAAATGTAAACAAAAAATACTTATAGCCTTGGCTGATATTTAGTACAATGGTACTCTTGCATGTTTCATCTTGCGTTCCAGGTGTTTTTTTATTATTTAAATATAATTTGATATTATTATAATGTGTCATATATATATATATATATATATTTAATATTATTTATTTAATATGGTCATATTGATTAATATTATAATTTTTAATATACTGCATTATACTAGCTGATAAAGTTTCTCTACAGCAGGCAGGTGGATATATGTTGTTGTATGTTGTAGCAGACAGGTGGTTGTATGTTGTTGTTGTTGTAGCAGGCAGGTGGTTGTATGTTGTTGTTGTTGTATGTTGTAGCAGACAGGTGTTTGTATGCTGTTGTTGTATGTTGTTGTTGCATGTTGTAGCAGGCAGGTGGTTGTATGATGTTGTTGTTGTATGTTGTAGCAGGCAGGTGGTTGTATGCTGTGGTCACCTGAGGCTGAGATCTCCAAAGACGCCTGAGATCTCCAAAGACAAGCATTTGTTCTTTCATTGCTCATCTGTCTGCTGGATGAGAAAGGGCAGGGCGCCAGAGCCGCTCTGGAGCCCTGGTGTGAGCCGATGCCCCCCTCGCTTTCCAAACCTCCAATAGAAAAGGTGAACAGGATGGAAAGGACACACCTGCCAACACGCCTGTCAGCCTTAGCCCAGGAGGAGAAGATAATTGAGCAGATTCTGAACCACAGGGAGCGCCATTGCAGAATACAGTCAGATAATGACCACTTTGTTCCCAGCTGGTCTGCAGCAGGTGAAGCAGAAGAGTTGGCGCCTTTAATGTCCCCGAATTGTCACATTTGGATGCCATCACGGCCAAGGCTTTCATCAATCAACGAGAACAAGTACTTCTGCAGCTTCAAGGGTCTCCAAATCTGTCTTTACTCTCTTTTTCTCTCATATCTTTCCTCTCACAGCCATGGTTCCCTGGTTTGAGCGAGTGATCTATAGCTGTCAGTAGTGCTTTGCTGCGGTGTGTAGTGGTTCTGATGAGCAGGGTTTGGAGCGGCATCGCCACGTGAAGGGCTCAGGCAGGGCTAGGAGGCGCCTTCAGGACTGCCTGCGGGGGCCTCGCAGGTGCCGCGCATATGCTGCAGTAATTAGTCAGAGAGTCGCGCAGCATTAACACGAGCGGAGTGTTGCGATGACAAGCTTGGTCCTTTCTCCACTCGCCGTTCTCCTCCACTGACTGGTAAGTGGAATGGAGAGGGGCAGCCTGTACCTGAGAAAGGAAGGGGGTCTGAATGGGCTGCAACGCCCCAGTAGACATGGATGGTCCCAGTACTCCAGTCTGATTGGAAATAAGCACTGTCCTTTGAAAGAAGACACCCCTTACCTGCAGACTGTGTTTTCAATTAGCTTTTTATTTTTGGACCTCTTGGAAGACTTATTGATAGGGTAGAGAGAGGCAGAGAGAGAGATGGAGAGAGAGAGACACAGGAAATGACAGGGAGCCCTTCTGTAAATATTGAAACAAACATGCATGTGTGTGCGTGTGTGCACGTGTGTGTGTGTGTGTGTGTGTGCGTGCACATGCATGTGTGTTTGTATGAAAGTGTGTGTGTACGTGTGTATATGAAAGAGAGTGTGTGCGTGTGTGCATGTGTGTGAAAGTTTGTGTATGAAAGTTAGTGTGTGTGCATGTGCATGTATGGAAGTGTGTGTGTGTGTGCATGTGTGTGTGTGTGTGTGTGTGCATGTGCGTCTGCATGTGTGCATGTATGAAAGTGTGTGGGTTTCTGTGTGTGTRTTAGTGTGAAGCCTTAGATGGTTATAGCTGGTTTAAGCTGGTCTGTCTGGTCTTCCAGTTGGTGATTTCAATTATATTGTATGTAGCCGTAATGTTTAATATTGAAAACAACACATTAAATCACCCTTTTAAGAAAAGTGTGAGGCTATCTTAACTTTAATTGGTTATTTATAATGATCATGTGTTTTCAAAAATGATTCCTAATGTTAAAGTTAATTTTACAGAATTTAAAAACTGTTCTCTACAAGTTACAATTTTATACTTATGAATGTTTGTTAACACTTTAGTATAGAGAACACATTCACCATTAACTGTTCATTTTACCTCAATAAACTCCTAATTTATTGCTCTTTGATACCTAGTAAGTTGTTGTTGTTGGCTTTAAATGTGCTTTAAGTACTAAATAGCCAATATGCAAGCTAATAGGTAACTTGTTTAAAGCATTAATTGGTCTCCATACTAAAGTGTTATAGAGCATTTTGTGAATACTTGGTTAAAACCATACTGGCACCCGACTGGAAGACTAAGATCTAAAATCAGCTTAGGCAAGTTTAATGCTGTTTTTATTTTCAACAGAGGGAATTTCAGCAAGCTGGACTCAAATTTGTGTTGTGGTGTCCTACAGTTTAAAAGTACATATGTATTAACAGTTAGGCCACAGCTTTGCTCTTTATTAGTTGTCTATATCTCCCACGTTCCCTAACAAGAGTTTACTGAAGCCAGGGTTCGCCTGATAGGTGCTTAGCACTGTTATTAAGTGAAACTATGTAGCCCATCCTGCCTCTTTTGATCCAGCAATTAAGTGTCCTTGAGCATCAATTAAGTCTCACATGAAACATAACTGTTCGTAGTCCAGCTGGCTGAGGAAAAAATAAATGTTTGAACATCTATAATCTCCTTCCTGCTGTCTCTATAACTATAGCTGGCCAGAAAGCTCATGCTGAGAGCAGGGAAACTTTTCTTTCCAGCCCATGCACTGAAGCTAAGAGTAGACTTTCCTTTCATGTGAGAACTGTATTAGATGGAGACCTGAGCAGGGTTTCTCCAGTCAGCCAGCCAAAGGTTTTCATTTACAACACTAGGAAGTAGCTTACCTGCTGTGTTGGAGATACAGCATCATTCTGTTAGTCCTCAAAGCAACAGAAATTTGTCAGAAGCCACACAAAATGAGGTTCTGGGGGGGGGCTCTGCTAGATATGTCCCCTTACAAGACATCTCGTGACATTTGATTCATCCTCTTCCTCCTACTGTCGTGAGGCTCATTGTGGAATTCAAAGCCATTTACTGGGCAGCTCTGGTAAAGTCAGTGAGGAAGCGTCAGGCAGATCTCAGCTCTGTGGAAGACGAGGGCCTGTTGAGCACAATTTGTGGCAGTGCTCCGCCCAAAGCGATCGGATGTTGTCTGGCATCATTGGTTTCCTGGCGACCGAGGGGAAGAATTAACACTGATCCATAAGCTCGGGGGAAATGAGGAAAGCAGCATAGGAGGAATACACCCATCTTGCCCATGGCTTTGTACGGTTCCCTGGAAGGGACATCTTATCCTGGATTAGCTCTGACAAACTTCACTTCCCCTGATTCTCACAGAATGGAACAACGTCAGTCCCTTGTGTGGAATGTGTTGTTTCCAGATTTACATAATGCTGGATTGTTGTGAATGCAAGTTAGTCCACAAAAGCAGCTGAAGCAGCCTGAGGATTTATTGATGTTTCAAGGGCAGACGAGAAGAGGCAAAGCCAGAAACATGGCCTGGTTGTACGTTGGCTATACTAAAAAGCATCAGTGCTCGCAAGTGATCAAACACATCTCAGCTGCGGGATTTCACCGTAGCTGTTTCGTTTTCCATGTCACTTAAGCCTCAGGCACACCTGTCAAGCTAAAAATCCATGGAATCTAAGCAGCTTGTAAAGGTTGCCCTTATTTCCTGTCCTGCCTCCAAACACTCCCCCTGGCCCAGTTCTGTCCGCCTCTATGTACTGTAACTATAAATCTGTGGAGGCTGCCGTATGTGTCAGCTGTGACGGAGCTTGAGGCAGGTACTGACAGAGGAGTGGCCGAGTAAAGGGAATGATAAACAGATAGCAGAATAAAGGAAGGGCAACCTGGATGTTAATGCTTGCCAAGTTTCTCCTCTATTTGTAGGATTAAAGTCAGCCCTGTTGAATTATGGGATATAGAGCATTACATGTATGCATTTAGCAGATGCTTTTATCCACAGTGATGTCAGTGCAGTCTGAGTATACATGTTATCAGTTTGTGTGTCCTCGGGGAGTTGAACCCGTGACCTTGGCGTTGCTAGCGGTGTGCTACAAAGGATGAGTATGCAATAGTTTGCTAGCTGCAATGCTTTTGTCACTCTCTTGCCAATCCACTGTTGTCATCATGAACTTCGTTTTGAAATAATTAGATTTGTTAATATGTTTAAGTGGAAACCTTTCAGAACAGCCCCGGAGATTTTAGCAGAGGAAATTGAGTGGAAATTGAATTGAATATAACCGGTGTTTGTCGTCTTCAATAGGCCACGCATGAGTGTAATCGCTAATCATAATGATTTGTCTGAGGGAACCCGAGACACCCTTTATCTCAAACTGCTCCATACAGGCAATGCAGAAGGAAACAAAAAGGTTACTAGAGAGAGATTAAATCTCTCTGTTCATGACTTTGACTTCATTTTGTTTACCACAACACGATATCGCTCTGATCCTTGCGGGAATTTGTTTCATTTGTATTTGGTTGCTGTGATTCTGCTGGACTGCAACTTTGTCCTGTGTGATGTTTTTTCTGCCACTTATGCTTTCCAAATAGATATTTAATAGAAAGAATCCCATTCTATATGCTGATACCTGTTGGCCCCTTAAGTACACAATAGCTTCCTATTTTCTGAAATATTGAAACACCTCCAGGTAAAATATATTCAAATCCAATTTCGTAGCGCAAGACCGCTGCATACGTATTACCTCTAAGTGGCTATAGCAAAATTGAACATTATACATTATACAGCCTTCAATCGGGGTGACGGCTACACCAGGGGGTCAATGAGATTTTTAATTACATTTCCACTGCAGCACCGACTGCTGCTGGGCGACAGGAACAGGTAAATATAGGCGAGGTTTATAATAACACATCTGCGATCTATCCCACCATAGGCCCAACAGCAGAGTCATTTCATTCCAATCTGCTTCACACTTTCACCATAGCAATCACTTTTGCTTAATTACAAGATTAGAGGATCTAATTAGAAGATCTGCTGTCTTTGAAATCAACACATCCTTTGAAATGAGACACTTTGGTTGCCCAGAGGGTCGACTTTTCCTCCTTGTCAAATCGATTGAGCTTGAGTGAGTACAACGGGTTCTGTTTGCCCGTGGACCGGCGGACCTTTTTGTTTTTCCAAAGGAGAGCTCATTGTCTCAGTACGACAGAGAGAAAACACATTAACACAAGCAGTCTTAAGAAGTCAGTCAACAACCACCTCCAACGCCCCGTCGTCATTGTGTTCCATTTCTGAAACCCACCATTCTGTCTGGCACGTCTTTTACTCTCCCTATCACTTATCCTAATAGCAATATTTGAAAGTAAAGGTAAAATGCAGTGAAGTGCTACATTGTCTCTCTCCATGTAGCAAAATAGAACGTTTCCATCCATCATGAAAATGGCACACGGGGGGGAACAGAATTAAGAAAATTGCCACAGACGTTTCTTGCTTTTCAAAGTCAAAACAGATAAGCGTGATGCAGAGAAACCGTTTTATAATACTTCCATCTGATTGGAGGTGAGATTTGGGGTATGTGTTTTTTTTTTGTCTGTCAGTACATCATAAGTGATTGGAAGCTTATTGAACGCTGCCTCAGTTCTCATGTTTCCCCCAAAGGAGACATTTGATGTGGAAGTTTGGTGAGCGAGTAAACGCTGTGTGAATTTAATGAGATTTCTGAATTGAGGGCTTTATTAGGCTTTATTAAAACATGAAGGACAACACACAGAGCAACAATTAGTCTTTACATGGGCACTGGTCACATGACAAACCAGCTGCTAGTGATGCGCCGTAATCAAAGTTGTTGGCCAGAAGCAAAATCAGAAATTCTGGGCATGCTGGGCAGACATCTAAAAATTCTGTTCAACTAAAATGCTCATTTTAAATGAGCCTTTGTTTTGAATAATTTAACAATGTATTTTTTTTTTAAGAAACAGAAATGTTAATATAAAATTTTTAATATGCTTGTTGTTTAGCGCAGCACAATGTGGCAATTCTAACATTTCAAAACAAATATATTACTTTTTTTGACAGACACTATTATGATGTGCCGAAACCAGGATACGTGCCATGTTATGCTTTTTTTAGAAGACCAAAATAGCTTGTCACAGTTGAGGCTCTGTTATTGCAAACGTTTAGCTGTGAAGCTTTGTTTTTGATGTAATATAGACATTACTGGTCAGCTTAATTTGCACTTTTTATGCATTTGCTGGGTTCTGTGGTGGATAATTCGCTATGGTAGTTGTATAGAGAGACTAAATGCATGCCTCATACCTAAAACAGCCTCTGCGAAATGGCTCAGTGTGGAGCTGTATAATTACAGCCTAATCATGTGATTTTAACTATGAAAATCACAAGCCCTCCTCAAAATTAGAATAGACCATAAAAAACTAGAATCATCTATATCTATCTTTCACTGGATGTAAACAGGCTACCAGATTGCTAATAAGATGACTATTGCGTACATTAATGATTAAATACGTTATTATTTATTTTCTTTTAAAGTTTAACTTTAGCATTGACCAGAAACAGGTTCAGTCATGTGGACAGGCAGCAGAGCTAAGCTGGTTTTATATCTAGGCCGGTGCAGAACAGTATCTGTTGCTGCTTGGTTTTCTTTTAAGAAAGTTATTAGAAGCAGGCAATGACCGCCTGAGTCCAGGACGATAAAACAACAGAAGCTTTTTCCTGAGGAAGGGAGGTAATTGACTATGAGTGCAAGATCAAGTGTAGCCACCGGCTCAACTCATGAAGAAAACACCAGCATATCTCTTTCTCACACCTGTGCTGAGAACAGTGAAGCGTGAACTTACAGCTCTCAGACCAGAGGCGTACGGCTTGTGGCTCCTTACATTTAACAGCCAAGTGGATTTTCAAATATATATGTATTTTATCTTTAATAATTACCACAAGTTGCTCGATTATTGATGCTGCAAAAGTTTCTAAAAGTGCTTCATCTGTCTTAGTTTGGCCAGTCGAGTCATTCGTTCTATCACCAGGCTGATCAGATGCTTTAAACTGTTTTTTTTTTTCAAATGTCAATGTGTTTTGTTTCCCATACAGAGAGATTGTATGGAGATCCCTGACTGGCAACTTTGGTTAAAAAAGTGTGTGTTTACCTCACACACACACAGGTTTGATTTACTATTTTTGTAAGCTGTTTGTTGTTTAATACAAAATTTATGATTGCTAATACTTCCTTTAAACCTAAATTTAAAGTAGAATTTAATTTGGTTGTTTTACTAGTTAAGACCTGTGTGTGTGTCATGTGTGTGTGTCATGTGTGTGTGTCATGTGTGTGTGTCATGTGTGTGTGTCGTGTGTGTGTCGCGTGTGTGTCAGTGGGTGGATGGGTGGGTGAGTGAGTGAGTGGGTGAGTGAGAGTATGAGTGTGTGTGTCATGTATGTGTGTGTGTGTGTGTGTGTGTGTTAATCATAAATGTTAACCTTTGTCCCCTTGCACAATTAAACAAACTGTACCAGCACTTTTATTTTGCACTGGCACTTTTTAAAATGTTTTTTATATATTCTTTGGTCATGTCTTATCTTGCCATTGGCAACAAGTGAGCCAGGACCACCAGTGAAGCCCCCCTCAGCATAACACAAGCATGATGCCACCGGCTCAGCTGTTTGTTGACATCCTTTGAACATAGCGAATATGAGCTGTACACTTCTGAACTTTTGTCATGGTTAACAATATCGAACCCCTGCTATGCTGTCTATTCTTGTCAGTAACCGCTGTTGTTCCTGCCTGGACTCAAAAGATGCACTTGTTGTAGTGGTTTGAAAAGGAAGAGATACTAGAACGATAGCGCAAAGACACAAAGAAAGCTCATTTTAGGTCATTCTTTAAAACGTCGTCCACTCTCTGAAATGTCAACACTGATGGAGACAAAAAGAGTGGAATCAATAACTGCTCGTACAGTATCAGGGGTTTTGCAGAAGTACCAAGAGACACTGGGTTTCCTGTGCCCTTGTGGCCACAGATTTTTCCACACCGTTGTTTTGACTGAGAATTTGAGAATGTCCTCCACAGTGCTGTTGGTGACCCTCTAAAGCCATTCCAGCTTTCACACTTTATTGCCTTGAGAGACTTCTTTAAACCAGAAAGCATGATTTCTGCAGGAGAAGATGTGTTGCAGCAGTTTGGCCCATGGAGTCCTCACCTGAACCCCTCTGAGACATGTCCTCTCCTCCTGCAGACCAGATTGCTTTTGCTGTGGTATTTCTCTCATAACTCAAGGTCCCGGCATCATGCAGAGCTCTGTTTGCTCTCGTTCTCTTCCCTCCACCTTTTGTCTTCATTTAGACTTTGAACAGCAGAATTAAATGTCAGCTTTGGGTTTCGTCTTTGCTTTGTGGTAGTGTGAAATAGGGCTGAGCGGTGATTGAAGCATGTTAGTCTGTCTGTAGCATCAGTGTGCCTTTATTTGTGTTTTCCACCCAGTGGTTTCACTTTGAAAGTCTGCAGCTGAAGCAATTCTACAGTTAAATTGTAGTTCTGAAGATTGAACAAGGATCTTGGGACCAAAGAGATTGAGGTGATGGATTAGATTTAATTTTTTAACTTTTTTGATTTTTTTACATTTTTTAAAGCTGTTAGCAAAGTTGGGGAAGGAAGCATGAAATGTAATGAAAGTAATGTAACAGTGTGTTTGTTTGAGTGTGACAGCTTCATTTTAACAATGTCCATACAAAACAGGTCAATATTCAGGTTTCTGCATCAATGCAAGAGGAACTATTCTGTGGAACACTAAAGCTGATAGAACATTTCATCAAGTCTTCTCATTGCAGCTTGGCTAAAAGTGTCCACTCCCTCCAGATGCACTTTTTCAGGCAAAAACTTTGTTTAGTGCATCGTCTAGAGACTGATGAGGCTCTCTCTCCATCCCACGTCTCATATTCCTCAACACCACCTCCAGCCGCCCGAGGTGTGAACCCTGAGAGCTCACAGCAATCCTTCTTCTCCACAGGAGAGATATTTCAGAAACTGGATGAGTGTCAGATCGTACCAGCGATTCATTGTAGTAGCTGGAGGTGCAGTGTGTTGCAGTGGTACGCTCCGGGTTGAAATTATCCTTTTACATTGACCTTGGATCAGCTTCCCACAAACACCAACCTAGAGAGATTCTGCAGAGAACTGACCTCAGATCAGCCTCAGTTCATTTGGATTAGATCAAAGGCAGCTTTTAACCGTGCCCGATGGCGCTAGTTTTCACCACTTGCTGGAGAATGTTCATGTACTTTCCATCAAGTTTACACTCATGAAGCTAATCAGCATTCTCTCTCACTTTCACCAACTCACTCAATCACTTACCCAACAGTAATTGAGTATTCCTGTCTCTTACTTTGCAGTCATAGACGTTAAACAGGAATACTGTTTATGATAATGATTCTTCCATAAGCACCAGGAAATACATGTAATTATATGAGAGTGGTCTAGTCAAATTGAGATGAGAGCACATTTCTGAGGTTTCATTAAGATGGCAATTTCTTGGAATTACTAAATATTCCTGAGGCAAAATGGCTGGTGAGATTAGAGGTGGTTGCTTGAGAATTACTCATTTCTAAACCATCTGCTCCTCAAATTATACATTACCCAAACTGTTGGTTCACAGTGGACGTTTATTGAATTATGGTTCAGTCATTGTGTTAAGAGTGGCTCTGCACACCGGCACATCTCCAAATATGACAAGATCATGAGCTTCAATCTTCTTTCTCATCGCTGTGCTTGAGCTCCACACAGCCCTTCATTTATCTTCAGGCTGTGAGGAAAAACTCAGTGGAGGGTGGAATGGAGAGAGAGGACATTAAAGTCACTTTAAGCTGGATGGGAACAGACAGTCCCATACCTGTCTTCACTCCATTTGTTAAGTTATGTTAATTCCTATAAAATCCATTGAGGGAGAGAACGACCCAGGCAAGACAACAAGCCCATTTTAGCTGATCTGGTGGACAGTATCTTGGAATAGGTGGATCAGAAAAGCGGTTTAAAAGTAAACAGGATCTTTGGCATTCCTATAGTCAGTTTATCCTGACGGATGCCCAGTACACATTAACATCTTAATAGGAATGTGTGTTAAACCACGTCTTTACCTCCCTCCCTTCCTTTTGACAAGCGTGAATTAGGTGTCAAGCAGATTCCCTCAGCATTTAATTGAATCTGCCTCCCCTCAGAAAAAGAGGGAAATCTGGAGTCAAAATAGCCTATTAGGTTTATCAAGCAATGTTTTGTTGGGTTTGGCAGTCAGCATCACAGCCCCATTCCTACATCCCACCCTCACCCTTCTCACACAGGACTTGTTTATGAGGTGAGATTGGGTGGGATGTTGTACAAGCACACCGCTCTGTGCTTTCTCGCTTTTCGTTATCCTCTAATAAGTTGTGGCCTGCCGTTTTTGTTTTTTGAACTCCCCCAGGAAATCCCCTCAGCTCCTGGGCTCAGGCCACAGATGAGAGCAGGAGATTGCCGTAGGTAAACAGGGAAGGCTGATCAACTCCTCGTGACTGGATTACCAAGCGTCGGATTGCTTAGTCGAGACATCCTTCCCATCGGCTCCTTCACTTTCTCATTGCAGTTTTTTATCAAGTGAGATGTTTGGAGTGGGGATGAGCCCATGGACTGATAAAATAGTACACAGAGATGTGGCTGAGGATAGCCGTCTCTTTATAGGTGCAGAAAATTGTGGGTTGTACAAATCTCAGGTGGTACTAATTAACACTCTCAGTGACATAAACATCTTTCATGGTTTTCAGTGGTCAGCTGTTGCCTTTAAAGATGATGTTGGAAGTCTGTAGAGCGATGTCTCCTATCTATTTTCTCAGACGACTTCTCCTCAAACTCTTTAATTTCCGAGCCGCGTGTGAGATATTGATGAAAAATTTTGCTCCTCCTCTGTGCTGTGAAGAACCAATCAAGTCCACAAACCAGCATTAACTTTGGGTTGTCATGGATCCCTACACATGATCAATAAACTTCACATATCATTACGCAGTGCAGCCTCAAAGGTCTGCCTTGTTCTCCGGCTGAAATGGAATAAATCTTTGTTAAAAATTGCTTGTGATTCGCACTTTTAGTCTTGAGGGCAAAGTGTATTTCTTCAGCTGTGGCTGCAGACAGCTCATGGTTTATGTCAGATCTGTTGAGTTACAGTCGTGACTGTAGTTGACAGAAGAATCTACACAACAAACGCCATCTCTCCAGATTTCCACTGTCACACTCGTAAATGTTTAACCATTTTCAGTATTTTTGTTTTTCTGTTTGCACCAGTTGTTTGCTGCATGTCTATAGTTTGGAGGTCTTATTCAAGAGAGAATGTTTCCTTGTGTTTTAGACTGTATATAACTTACACATTAATTTACCCAAATTATTTTACCATATTATTTAACACACACACACAAATTATTAAATTATGTAAAAATATACATATTTAATATATTGGAATCCATAATTGTTATTTGTCATGTTTTAATTATTGTTTTATCTTAAAGAGCAACATTATTCTATGCTTTCTTCGCTTAAACCTTTAAATCTGTTTTTCTCCTCTGGCATGAATTAATTAGCAAAAAAATCTAAATCAATCAAAACTGTGTTTTGTCTATTTGTATTTTTTGTCTAACAGCATATGGTATTTATTCAGTCAGTAGTTTATACAGTATATGATGCACTATTCAGATATACTTGGTTATGCATTTGCATACATGATCAAATGTTCTTGTTGCATTGTGCACTGTTTTCTAATGTAATATTTAAAAACACAAACATCAAAACAACACATTTCTGTATGTATTAAAAAAGCATGATATTATTTTGCATTATATATACATTTAATATAATAGCCTTGTTGAGCCAGTAATATTTGTATCAATATATTAATATACAATAGTAATACTTGTTGAAGTTGTGGATGGTAAAATCTCTGAACTCTTGTTTCAGACTCGCGCGCAGGAGCAGAAGCGCAGAGATCTGTGGACCATGCGGTTATTGGAGGGGTGGTGGCCGTGGTGGTGTTCGCTATGTTGTGTCTTCTCATCGTCTTGGGACGCTACTTCGCAAGACACAAAGGTAATTTAGTCCCCAGGCTTCTTTTTAAATTTTTTCCTTCAGGTTTGGCCCATCCCAAGGTCAATAGACTTTCTAATTATTTTGGATAAGATTGTGGGTAGGCGACGAAGCCATTCGAGAGCGGTGGCCTATCGTTGAAGCGCTGTGGGTGCTTTCAATTGGCCCGTGGCTACGAGCGCATTAAGACCGCCGTCCCTCTGAGTGCAGCACACTGTTGTGTTCTGTAATATAAAGTGGGCGCAGCATCTCTGCTTTTCATCAGGGCTGCTGCCTTCATTATCACACCGCAGACTGAGAGGATGGGAATAATCCCGCTCGGAAATGAAGTTTGAAGTGGATCGCTTATTCCCACCACCTTGGAACACTTTCCAAGGTTAATTCTGAAGCGAAAGTCAAAACCTTCTTAAATCTTGGGAGGATTTTATGTAAATTGACTAAATGAACAGCAACTAAATAATGTGTTTATTCTCACCAGCACGTGTCGTTTGTATGTTTTTGTTTTGTTTGCTGTATGTAATAGCTTTCAATCTGCAAGGTCTGCTGAAATATGTGCCTGTAATCAAAGCGTCTCTCATGTTCCATCACAGAGTTTTTGTGTGGGCCGTATAACCTGTTGTGTTTACACATGAAAGACAGTATAGCAAAACCGTCTGCAGCGCTACAAAATTAAAGGCGTATTTATGGGCATTCCGCTTGTATGATAAAGTCCCCGCAATCGACCCTCAGTCTAAATTAGAGAGATGGCGCCAGATGGTATTTAATCTCTTTTAAAACGCAGCAATTGCATCAATCAGAGGCCCTGAGGTGATGGAGGTATTGCTTTTATCAACAACCTTTTTTTTACAACACACAGGCACCTACTTCACACACGAAGCCAAGGGGGCGGACGACGCCGCGGACGCCGACACGGCCATCATCAATGCGGAAGGGGGTCACAACAACTCGGACGAGAAAAAGGAGTACTACATCTGAGTCCGGAGACCTCTCTTGTTATTAATTTGTTTTCTTTGTTTGGTGGGTGGGAGGGGAGGGCGGGGCATGGGGGATTTGCAATGAAGAAGTGTTTTGATTTGTTTGTTTGTTTGTTTTGGTTTCTTTCCTGGGGATTGAATGACGTAGAATGCTACCCGGGCAGCTGAGAAGATGTAGGTATTTGTGTTACATTGGTCGGGGTGGATCGGGTCGGGGTGGGATGGGTTTACCAGACGTTGCCAGATAAGAGTGTAGAAAGTGTCACCACACAGCACCTCCCCAACTGCTGGTACTTTTATTCATTTCAACCATTTGCAGAAAATTCTGTGCCTTGTTCTGAATTTCTTTTCTTGATCATGCTTTAAACGCCATTTATCATGTTGCACCCCCAGCCTCCCTCCCCAAACACACACACACACACACACACACATACACATCATCTCTAATTATTAGCGTGCTAAAGGTACATGAGGGTAGCACACACACACACACACACACTCGGCACCTCAATACATTCCCCTGCACTGTGGACTCTTTCTGTCTCCTTCAGAATGTCATATCTTCTATCCTCAAGCAGGTCTAATTACATCAGTGTTTTGATTTCTTTCAAACGTAATGACAGCTCCAGGACTCACATCATCTGATGCCTTTAGCACCATGAGCGCTCAAGCTTAGAGTGAAAAGATCTCACAATAGGTTCCTCCCTTCCTTCTCGTTCACCACAATTTGATGAGACCAGTGGAGAATTCGTGACTGCACCTGTTTTCATTCTGAAATGTGGAGTCTGCATTGCTGTTTACTTGATTTGATTTGATTTCCTGTTTTAAATTATATGTGCCGGTACATTTGAAGCATCGCTGCGGTTCAGAATGAGAATGGGCGCAGACGAACGATTCTGCTGACATGCTATGTTGCACATATAGAGGTTTATCGTCTCGTTCTGCTCAGATAGATACAGCTGTAAAAGTCCTCGCAGGTATTTATTGTTTCGGTATAATGATGTCTTAGGTTTTGTTGGCATTTTCACCCAGAAACGGTTTCACAAATGACAAAAGAGTCGCCATTGCTGAATAAAAGGTCTAAACGCTCTGGCCTTTGTTTGTTAGTTTATCTTTGTTTGTTTGTTGGTTTTATGCAGTAGTTTATATGCTGTAGTGAAGGTGACCCTCTAGCACACACCTAAACGACTACCTAAAATAGCGTCGAAGTGAGCGGTTCATGATTTCAAGGGCGTACATGGGGCGGGAGGGAGAACCGCCGGCATCATGTTTGTAGATGAGCAGAGAGGGAAGATTTGGAAATGATTTGATTATAATAACTGTACTACCTTAAAATGCATTTTAACAGCCAAAAAACATCTGCATATGTGTAACTTCATTGTAGGCGGGTCAGTAAGGACGTGACATTAATGTTAAGCAGTCTGACAAGTGTGTAACGGTATGTAATTGCCTGTTAAGTTCATTTACTATGTCTTCTGCCTCTAAGGAAATGGGGGCAATTGCAGCTAGCTTATCCTAGTGATATTGGTCTCTGAATAATAACTGCCCGAAAATCTCAGACTCAATGGTGCAAAATATCAACAAGCCACCACACTGAAATAATTTCAACTTGAAGTGTAAACAATGTGCGTTTTATTGTTTATAATTGCTGTTTTTCCTCCGGATTCCTGCTTGTTTCGGGTTTGAAATGAGGTTAGTTTGAATTACAAGGGTGTCGCTGAAACACTCCTCTACTATTAAAAAATAGCTTTTAATAACATTCCAAATATTTTAGGAAATTTGTCTACAATGTAATTAGCCGCGTACGTGGATTTCCCCCATATTTACAGTCGCCATCAACACACAATGCTAACCAAAAAAACTCACTCCGCTCAAGTACCCATGCTTCCTTCGCTCTTGTGAACGCATTAGACATTTCACCCAAGACTAGCTACAAACGTAGACCAGGCGCTACATCCATTAAGGGTACATTACATGAGGTGGCTAAATGTCTAAACGACTTTTCTTGCAGAGAAGAATTTCCGTTCATTTCCTTATTACTCTCTCTGTGGTGTAAGTGAATTTAGATGCCATAGTTTAGACCCTGCTGAAATCAGCCTCCGCGTGTAAATAGAACTACGAGGTTGAGGGGGAAACACTCTTGTTTGCTTTCCGTTCTTATTTAAAAAGAAGAACATCCACTGAGACGTTTCAGAGTATGTGCATTAACCATAAGAAACACTTTGGATGCGTTTGTTTTCTCTGTAGAATACAAATCAAAGGGAATGTCTTGCGGCTTGATGGTTACCGTTGCAGTTGAGATATACAGTCGTGTGGCTTGTGCTTAACTAGTGAGCATCATTTAGCTTTGGTCTGGCAGCTTCTGAAAAGGATTTCTGACATCCCTTCTCCTCTTTTGCGTATGTGACATGACATCAGTATACTAATTTGTGGTACTTAGACTGGGCCGATGTACATTTTGTTATACTTGTTATGTTAGACCTGTTTTAAATGTGATTGTGGTTTAAAACCGTAACCACTCTTAATAGCCTATGAGGATTTGATTAAGATGGAAAATCGACAGGAACACACGGTTACGCTAGTGATTTTGACGCATCTATTTCGTTGTCTGTCTCTTGTACAGAAAGTTGAAAAAAAGGCTGAACTGAAAGTGTCCAAATATAACCGCTTGTTGAGATGTGAATCGGGTTCAATTCGTTTTGTTTATTCTGTTGTTGTTTGTTTGTTTGTTTTAATGCCCCTTGTTTGATAGTGCATCAGTGTTACTACTGTAACTTAATTTTAAGGCTTATATATTTGATCTGGACGGTTTGGTTGAGAGCTGTCTAAAGTTCAGATAAAGGTGTTTTTGCATCTCAGGTGGATTGAAAATTAAGGCCCCAATTAAAGACGTGAAAAACCAAATCAGACCAAATTGAATTTTTGAGTCAATGAAAACCAACACTGAATTTTGCATTTGAACATGTTTTATGTATGTTTTGTTTGGTGCACTGTATGTGTACACACTGTACACACTATAAGTATTAACTTAACCTACTTCACTTAGAGAGAACAGTAATGGATATACACAGTGATCAATTCAAAGCTGACATGTTTATTGGTCTGGTTCCAGATAAGTTGGATTTATTGAACGTCCGAGTTCTGAACGTTTATCACTCATTGTTTTTAGGTTGAGTATTTTTTGTCTTTCTGCTGTACTTGGGCAATGTTACTGTGTATTAATGAAGAAAAAATGATATCCACATTCCCATACACATTTTGTATTTGTTCATATTAGACATTTTTACAAAAAAATGGAGAGTTCTTGTCTTAATAAAAAAGAAAAGATATTAATGTTCAAAGTAATTGTTGGTTTTGGTGCAATTATTTGCTGTGTTAAATGTGACAAGAATCACGTTTTCTTTGGGAATTTAGAAGCCAAACTCCTTAAAGCATGACTGAAAGATTTTGCTGTCATCAGTGATATGCACAGGGAGTTGAATCCATTTTCAAACTGACTGAATCTCTTCTAGAAAATCACGTACATTCATGTTACAGGGATGTTTATATCATTACTGTTTGAGATTCATCAACTTCTATATAGATGTTTATCACAAACTTTCAAAGAATGTATTCCATATTCTTTTTATCTTGTACACTAAATATCTTCTTTTTCTCTTTCTTTAACAGTACAGCTTATCTCAATGTCCTTAGAATGTTCTATAGGCCCGTGAAATAAAGCCTCGTTCATAATAAACACACAAATATATTTCATATTATTCTATGATCAAATGGATTTCTTTTGCTATTTGCACGTTCTCCACATGCAACAAAGTGTTCCAAAGTGTCCCACAGATTCCTCCACATATACTTTAATAAGCTAATAATAATTAAAACTGCCCGAAAAGGCTTGTTTTAATTTTTACAGTCATTAAAATACCATAGGATCGTTTAAAGGCCTTTAAAGTTTAATTTCGCATTACAGAGAGTTCAGGAAACGCGGTCAAGGCCGTCTCCTCATTATTCCAGGATTTCTATAGCACTGTCACACTTGTGCACAGTGCATTTATTCAGCTGATCTTTGACCGTGGCAACCTACAGAAAGAACATCTCTCAAAGGTATAGCACACTTTCCTCTTCCTCAAGCTGTCTTGTGGCCGTACCGCGACCTTGCCGCCCAGTGGCAATATCAGAGACGCGCACTACAGATGCTGACCTTGATTTGTAGCTTTTTTCCCCCCTCCCTCTATATGATGCCTGGTTTTTGATTGCCTGCGCAGGAGCTCAGCACCGGGGTTGTCACACTGCCAAAGCTCAAAGTCACCCTCCTCTCAGATAGGATGGATCTCAAGGTACAGCCACAGAGGTGCACAGATGTCACATGGAATCATCTCCATTCCAGAGAGACAGACAGAGATCTAGGAGAGAAGAGAGCGATTCACAGCTCAAGGCTGTGGCAGGATTTCATCATGTCCTGTAGCTTTTCTAGATTATACCTGGAGCATGTAAAGCATGACTGACTCTGGAATAAAAATCACATTTGAATACTGACATTTTCTTGAGGCCGAGAATTGGAGTAGCTTTCATCACAAATAGTTGGGATTTAAACAAATACTTCACTCAGAAATAAATGTTTTATTATTAAGTCCTCACTCGACCTTATGTGTTTGCTATATGCTGTTGTTTTTAAAAATTACTCTTTTAAGAATCTCTTTACCGTACAGCGGCTGTTTGTAGTGACCTTGCCACACTAAATCTGAATGACTGCATGTTATATTATAACTGAGTAGCAAACAGACAGAAATATTAGTATTTATTCACTACAAAGTCTCGATTTCAGCTGTAGCTTTCAAATCAGATATATAACTACAGAATACAAGAATTGTGTTGCAATTTCACATGGAAGGAGAGAAAACCTTTTACAGACACTAAATGGATCCATTGAAGGTAGTTGGAAAGAGAAAATCATTCACAGCAACAATAGTGTGTCTTAATAGCTTTGGCCCTCCACTCATTGCAGTCTGGGTCGACGGGTGAGAGAGAGACTGATTCCTGAAATTGCAAGAGATTTACAAGGGTAGAGATGGAGGAATAATCTATTAAACCCAATATTGGTTTTGGTCTCTGTACAGACATTTATGGGACTAGGTTGGACAGTTATATCTTTGTATTCTGACATCATTTTTGACTTATGGAATATACGATTCAAAGATTAATCTTTGTACAATACACACAAAGGATCATTAAACGTTTTCTGCTTGTCAGTGGGAAACGCTCACAGTTAATGTGAGGAAACACACCTGCGGTTTCTTCGATAGACACCTGTGTGAACTTAAGTGACTGGCTTCAATCTTCAAGAAGAACAATCGCTTGAGACCAGCTGGTTGAGAGTAATTACAAAATGGCTGGAAAACGGGAAATGAGTCTAGTGTCATTTGTTTGCAGATGCCACTTAGCTTGATATTTTGTATCCAATGCGATGTCATGTCAGATTCTTAAGCGTGACTGAGGAGTCTAAATATGTTTTGGTAGCTTCTCTATAGCAACTGCTTATTAAACATTATACTGCAAGAACAAAGAAGTGTTCTATGTCATTTGGAATCAATTCAATGCCTATATATACATATTTAGTTTTGTTTATTTTAATTAATTTTCAATTTAATCACTGACCATGCCTGTCACGAAACTTCACAGTGTTAACAAAGCGTAAGCCAGACTCGTTTGAAGGTTTGTCTATCGTTTCCATTATTTCTGTTTAATAAAAGACAAACAAATCCCAGCTGGTGGCACCTAAAACATCTCACTAGTTCTGTGTCACAATAAGTAATAAGGGCTGCTAACAGCAAGTAAGTCACTGTGAACCTTATTTATGTCTTTGAAGTCTCTGTGACTGGCTTGCTTCTCATGTCTTGTTACTGGGGGATGCAGAGATTTCTGCCATGGCGACAGCCTCTCGGGGGGTCTGGGGAGTTTTTTTCTATGGCTTCATAACAGATCCAGGCAATTAATGATCTAGGATCTGTGATACAAACCCCATATTCCTATTATAAGTTCTGTGTTGTGTTCTAACTGCACAAAGCTGTTCATAATTCGGCAGTTTTCCAAACTATTTTCTTTGATTTAAGCCAAAGCGAGAGGGGGCGTTAATGGGACTTTAATGAAGACAACGGTGTTTATTATATAACACACCTATAGAGAACCTAAAGCAATATAGCAGCAGTGTATTTACTATTCAGTAATCTGCAATCCGCTATGAAATATGATAAAAGTGCATGTTTGCATTTACTGTATCATATTTTTGCATTGCAGGTAGGTGTCCTCCATCAATCTCTCACCTGACAGACAATTCACACTCGAGAACTTGCTAATAAAGTCAGCGGCATGTTCACACAGTTATGATGATACAGATACAGATCCCAGCTAACAATTTTAGGTTGTTAGAATGTTTCTGTAACATTAAAACCTTATTTTGAACGTTTTGGTGTTCAGAATGTTGTATTAACGATAATGCTTGATTATAAAAATGTTATTTAAGCATTTTTAATTCTGTTACATTTTTAAAACATACTTAAGAATACAAAACGTGTTTCTGCGAGAACATTTTTGACAGAACGTTTAGAGAACATTAGCCAATGTTAGCTGGAATGCTTGTTACTGAACATTCATTTTTAGCTTTAAAAGCTCATTACTAAAGAGGTTTTGTAATCAACACAGAATGTTCTTGCTGGATAATGATTGCAAAAACGAAAGGGCGAAATGCGTAATATTATAATGTTATTTAAAATGCTTCAGTGATGCAGTTTGTGTTGCCTAGTTAACAGGCCACTAGTGAGCCCAGTGGGTTTGTGTGAAAGTGTGAAAATGGAAGAAATGTTCCTCTGATCCAGTCATCTAACAAGGATTTATGCTCAGCCACCTCCACATTTTGGAGAAATATAGCTTTTAGTCACTGATAAGTTTGCAAATAATACAGCTTGCACTGAACATTTGTTTACCCTGCCACTTTCAATAGCGGCGTATTATTGGAAGATTTTACTACAACATCTTGCTAGTGATTGGAATTGGCGTTCAATGCCACGGGGACAGGCGGACGCTATCGGCTGGATGCCGTTATACCGTCTCAAATTGTGTTGAACTGAAATGAGTTGACTTGAGCAAAATTGATTACTAGTCGAGATGTTTCAAAGAATTATCCACTCACCTTGTTATAAGACATTTTATTAAGTGACACCGCGTGAGTAAATATCACAGTCTTTTTATTTGCTAGCGTTGCACGGTATAATGATACTGTTGATTCGCTTCACGCCGGTAACTGGCAGAAATAACTGCATATGACTGGCCATTGAGAGCAGACCTAAGCCGGTGAGCGCTCATAATTGGCTGAGCGTCAGAACCGGAGCATTTGCGGTCTCAGGGGTGTTTATCAACACACAAACACACACAAACACACACACAGTCCATCTTCTCATTGGAGCGCTGAGATCTTCGTAATTATGGAGTGTAATAGCAGATGCCCCTCTGTCAACCCTAAGCACACATCACTTCCAGAACAACCGCTGTGTTTTTTCCCTCCTTTTCTCTCAGGGTTTTATAAGGTCAGATTGCACTCATGTTCCTGCAACAACATTTTTGTATTTCGTTGTTTGTATAAATGTCACCCAGTGAAAAGGTTTTGGGGAAAGGAAGTGGTGGGGAATCAATTAATCTGTTCACCTGGTGATGAAGCATTAATCTCTCCGGCTTAAGCGAGTCTGAATGCAAATTGACTTCAGTTCTCTTTTTCAGTATATAGATACTGTTGGCAGTCTATGTCTAAGGCTGTGTTTCTTTTTATTCCCATTATGTTTTGTCAAGAAATCTAGTTTAATTTACGTGACTTGCGGTTTGTAAAAAGTCCACCTGGGTTTGGAGCGCACACACACGCTCGCATCTTTAATTGCCTTCCTCGCAGCGGTCAGAACTGGCGGCGGTCAAGTCACGTTTACGACAAATAACACCAGAAATTGTATTTTTAACATCAAATTATGTTTCCTTTTTTCACTTTGTTATCTCTGGAGTGATCTTTAGCCACTGAATGTATTTCAAGAACAGTTTTAATTTGAAAACCCATTTGATTTGTTCTCCATGGAGACAAAACTTTACCAATTATTTTAGAGTGAGAAGTTCGTGCCTCTGTCATTGAGAAGTTACTGACTCAACGCGATTCTGAACTGCTTCTTGGCAGCGTATTAAAAACGTCTTAATTTTTGTCAGATTTTATGCTCTGCTGACCGTTATAAGCATATCATTTGCATATCATCACATCAGTGTTATTTATTTACTAATATTGAAGATTAAGACTTTAAAAGCATATCAGAATGTTATTGTGTTGTATCATTTTGTGCCCCTTCATCCGTGATGAGCAATAATGCGACCTCATCTTTGGTCAAAACCATTTTCTGCTTAATAGAGTGAAATATTCAAGGTTTTAATGTTATTTGTTTACTATTTTGGTATATGGTGAGCATATTAATAGAAAATCTGCATCACAACTAACAAAAGACAAACAACTACTTTGCAGCTCTCAGTTTTTCAGTTTAGGTCATTTAATTGTAAAAAATTAAATCCATATTTGAATCTTTTTATTGAATTGTTCGTGCAATTAACGAAACTTTCACCTGTAAAAATTCCATTTAATGTGGTTATTTTTAATTATTTATAACTTCTTCATTGTTCCCTTGGGAATGTCAGTCTTAGATATTACAAACTTAATTTTAAATGTTTCATGTTAGCATTTCATTCTATCCGAGACACTTTCCCTGAAGCGAGACACTGTGTGCTTTCTAAACATAATTACAGAGCTGAGAACAATCTTCACAATTTTGATGTCGTATTCAAGACAGTTACACCTTCGATTGCAGATTTCTGCAGACTGACTTCATAAACCACATGAAGATTTGAAATAAACTGCATTCTGCTTACAGCTGGTTTATGGGCCACCTGTGGTCTGATATGATTCAGTTGTAGCTTAGAAAGTAATTAAGTAATTTAACCTTTGGGCATTTTTTAAACACATAACTATTATAAATTAAACTTACTAGACTCCACTAGTGTAAATTACTTTATTTGAGTGACAATTAATTACTGACAGCATTTAACTTAATAGGTTCAATGCTAACATTCAGCTAACAGAACCTTAAACTATGATTGAAATGTTTAAAAAAACTATGAACAGAAGCATTAATCTAAAAATAAACTATCAAATGAATTGGAATTGAAACTGATACAAATTGAGGTGAAAAGGTAACTATCATTTTGATGTTATGATAAGTGACAAAATTACAAAACATCATTTAAATGCTGTTTTTTTTATTGCTATAAAACCCAGCTGCTGTCATGCTAAAGAAAATGTTGACAGGTTACTAGCATCGCCACTTTGAAAGTCCAACACTGGCCCTGGTGCCTCTGAAGTCAAAACCATCAAAGGTCAAGCCTGCTGAACAGCCACCAGCTCTTCCTATCCAATCGGAACGGCAAATCGACATCTCTCAATCTTCTGGCTGCAGACTGAGTGGAGCGTCGGAGGAGTTAGCAACACGGGCTGCTAATACATCCATGAATCCAGCGCTGTTTCCCCACAGGAGCTGAGAGAAGTATTTTTCTGAGCACTCAGAGGCCTGATAAAGGTAATGAGCTAAAATGTGGGAATGAGGAGGTGAGGGAGGAATGCATGCACGCCACTGGCTGAAACTTATCTATGTGCCTCACAAAGCAGAGTATCTCCCTGCACACCCCATGGTCTAGCAGTAGACGCCTGTGAAGTATCAGGAGAATGCTGAGCACAGCCTGACCTTATGCAGATGCGGCGTGCAGCTATGAGAGACTGTTTTTTTGTGGAAGGTGGTGGGTGATGCATTTACTGCAATAAAACAGATGCAGCAGAAACATTGTCTGCATTTAAACTGCATGTGTTTTTATTGCACCAACCTGAATTTGAATGCATCTATTTATGTGTTATTTATTTTGTGTGTGTGTGTGTGGCCTTTAGAACCATTAGAACCTCTTCTTTGTTTGACACTATACACGTTCAAGTTCTGTTAATACTACGATTAAATAGATGCTGTGTACAGTTGTAAAGCACTCAGCTGTGTTTGGGATGTCATATAGGGACACTTTGTTCAAATCTCACCTTCTCTCTTGTTGTCAAAATGTCACTGTAGCAGATTATAATTAGCTTTGAAAGCAACATGCGAGCTGGAGATCAGTGAAGACACATTCAAACACAGTTCTGCTCTTTCCAAATCACTGCAGGACTGACTGATTTACTAACTGTGTTCTGCAGATGTATTCGAAGGCTTGGTTGTCATTCAGTGAATCTTCTCTCTTATGTGGGTCGTGCACTACAGGAACTGAATGCACACAGGCGCGGGAGCGGCTCCTAGTGGAGACCTTGAATGCAAACACGGCACACAGTATCTGCAGTGCTTGAGTTACACACGCTGCCTTAATGCCTTAATGAAGCTACTGAAAATAACAGCTCTGGGTGAACCAGCCTCTGAGGACAACAGGCCCCTATATCATTTAAAGCTGGAGCTGTGCAGGTTGTGTATTAAATACTGAGGTACGGGGTCAGGAAAGGTCACATAAATGAATAAATGATAAAAAGTTCATTTCTTTTCCCATCTTTTCTCTGTCTCTCTCTCTCTCTCTCTTCCTCTCCCTCTTTTCAAACTTCAAAAGACACAACACCTTGGCTTTGATCCCTAGATGAAAGAGCATTCATTTTAGTAAAGAGTGGACCAGACATGGCATTGCATGATGTTGCATTTTTGTTTTTAAAGTACAGAATTGCGGTACACATTACTGTAACTCGAGTATATCTGGAAAAATGGCTGGGCCTTTGTTAATATTAGTTTATCTAAACCATATTTCAAGCGATTGTCCAAAGGCAGACATGTTTGGGTCATTAGTTTTATGATGGTTCATTTAACCAAAGGTCTGTGGTTCTGGTGGCAGGTTTTGTGTACAGCTTATATATGCCAAAGATCTATTGACAGTCAGCCGATGTAAACTAGACCAGCGTAAATGGATAGATCTTACAATTAGCCATGTCCTCAGGAATGAAATTAATCTGAGCTGACTAGCTTCTCTGTTTTGCTTTCTGGCTGCATGGAGCTGCTGACATTCTTTTTGTCCTTTGATTAATGTTGAGCTCGGCTCCCAGCACAACAACGCTGGACTAAGAAAAATCGTGCTATAGATAAAGAAGGGCATGATCCATCCATCCCAATTTAGCTGCCTCTCGTTAAAGCCCTACAAACAGACAGCGGTGCAATTAGCATTTGGTATTTGTGATTTCTTTATTGAAAATGACGCCCGTGTCCCTTCACTGGCGTCTCGTGAAGCAGAAGAGGATGATGGGATTTAAAAGCCTGTTTCTGACCTTTAGCTGATTTAGTTGGGTAACTGGAAAGGGTTTAAAGGTAAAAGAGGCTCCAAGCTCTTTTATTGGTTCCCTTGAGCTTAGGGGCGTGGCCGTGTGAGTTCTCCATATAACAACATCGCCTCATCTATCACCCCCCGGGTTCCGCTGGTTGCGTTCTCACACTCACAGGGGACCAGACTGTCCCCACTAAGCGAGATGAGCTCTATTTTTCAATTATTCCAGCAGCCGTTGGCAAGCGTCACAAAGGCATCAGGCAAAAGGCGGCATGTTGTTGGACATCTGGTTAAGTGGCTGGCACCAAGATGAAAAAGAGGAAGCGTTGAATCCCATCCAGGTTCCGACTTCTCTCAAATTCTCTGCGTCTTTTGCATTTACAATGACTTGCATGAGTAATTTGTGGCCTCCTTGTTTTGACAATAACTCCCAGTACTTTTAGCGAGGCGACCCAGTTAACCAAACCCTATGATCCACACAATCTCCTTTGCTACCTGGAGAGCTACAGCATGTCAACAAGATCTCATCGTTCATGTGGAATTACATCACGGTGATTCTAGAACAATGTTCTACCTTTAAACTACACTGACATTTACCAGGTCCTGGAAGATGCATTGATGCGTTGTTTGACCATTGAAACGCTAAATGTGCACTTAACCTTTGCAGCTTAAAATTAATATACTGCTCTGCTACTGCTTTAGATTTGTACGATGTGCCTTTAGTTGTCCACAACTCATTTCATTTGCTCAGTAGTGTTCCAGATCAGTTATTTAAATTGGTCACGGACAGAGTGATTCAGTAAAGACAGTTAAAAAGCTGGATAGGCATAAGATGTAGCTTATCGGTCTCTGGTGCTTGTTTTTACACATGCTAATGGTTTCCATAACGTTACAGGTTTCATTGTTAGGCTACAATCATTAATGCAACTAAACTTTCAGGATCATGAATCAGGATCCGTTTAGTATCATGGATAGCAAAACAATTTCCAAAAAAACTGTAAACACAATCAGTTATGTCCTGTATGGAGTTGTGAACAGGCAAACGTTTAGATAAACATATTTTATTTACTTTTTAAAAATAGCAATACACTTAAAAGTGAGTCATGATATAATACATTTAACAGTTCAATATTTTATCAGGCAAAACAGGTTCAGCAATAAACTCCAATAGAAAAAGTAAAACAGAAATAAATACTTTAATAAAAGAAGCGTAGTTTTCAAGTGCTTGTGTTCCAGTGTGGTCAAGAGATGTAAGCATTGATAATTAAGCACAGCTCCTCACATCCCTAGGCTTTGAAAGCGTGTGTAATAACATTTACTTGCTTCTGAGTGTATTTAATGCTTTGAAATGACCAAGCAGGGGATGTTTTAATAAACTACAACAGAGATTTACTCTTGAAATGTACTTAGGGTAATTAGAAGACCCATTTTGTAAAACTGTCTAGTGAGAGATGACAGTTTTCTGGGAAAGATTCCAAAAATTAACTTTTTTAGAGAGGCGGGAAGCTTATTGTTGTGTTTCCCTCAATTTAAGCTTCTCAAAGGTTTGGTCCAAGACCTTGTCAGATTAAAGCCATGACAAGTGATAGAGCCACAGGCCTGCCAGCCAGGGAGGTGGATATTAAGAAAGAGAGAGAAAGAGAGAGAAAGAGAGAGAGAGCTATAGTTGAAAGACGTGCTAAACACATCTGTTGTTTGAAACCACTTCCCACTGGTACCCTTAATGTCTGTATCATCAAGAAAATAGGTTTCTTAATTGCCTTCATTAGTCAAGCTGGTGCGACAGTAAAGAATCAATAACAGTAAAGAATTACTCCAATTCCACCTGTTAAAGTGAACCCGGTATACATATGCCATATAAGGGTCGACATCAATTGTGTGGGTACACGGGCGTCTTCATAATTCCAGGTTAGCAAGGAGGATTTTTCCATGAAAATACACAAACCAGCACACACAGAAACGCACCGTTTTAATTAAGTATTGGTCAACGGTGACTCACTCTTTCCACAAGGTTACTTTATCTAAGGATTTAACTGCCCTGCCTCCACCACCCACAGATAAGCTTTGTCACTATCTGTGCTCCATTCTCCACTTTAAATGCCAGCATTCGCAAACTACTATTTATGTGTCATTGCTTCCCAACAAACCCCTTTCCCCTCAGAACGGCCGGAGAGCGGAGAGCAATTGCATGCAGCAAAAAACCTGTATTTATTGGAAACCTTCAGAAGTGGCACAAGGGGAATTATTTTTACCAGGCATTAACAGCGGCTGTGACAGGAGCACTTTGACAAAATGGGGAGCTGTCAGTAGCGCGTCACCAATCACCACAAACAGCAAGGTCCTCCAGACATGTGGGACAGCCAGACAGTCACTGGACCTCAGCTGGGAAAAAGACAGGAAGGCGGCCGTGGTAATTTGTAATCTTCCTCAGAGAATACTACCTCTCTCTCTCTTTGTGTGAAGAACCTTTTAGTCAGCCTCCGGTACCAATGTTATGATCCAAATGTCCTTGATTTAAATGAATGTTAGTCCAGTTTCTTTGTGTGATGGCTTTTTTGACATTAAACAATCATGTGAGGCTGTGTTTCATTGTATTACTGTCAATAGGACATAATCATGCTCTATAATAGAGACCGGGGCTAGTTGTCTCATGGCTGCTGTATATTTCAGTGTATGTCAGGGTTTTCTCTGCCTAGTTCATCTATATAGGATAACTCCTTCCTATAAATGAACATATTTCATTTATACATATTTCAAGTTTATCATTTTTTAATGCGCTGTTTAATGGCAGGTTTCCTAAAAATATATTCACTGACTAATTATATTTATATATTATATATTATTATATTTATATTAAATATATTTACCAGCATTCATATATAGCAATACATTACTTTTCCATGTAAGCAATAAGACTATAAGGCATGTGCCTACACAAAATTTCTATAAATCATTTCAGAGCAATATTCCCCAGAGTAAACAGTGTGACAACTAACCCCGGTCTCCTGCATACAAATCCATAAAATATCTAATAGAGACACAAAAGAGAACCGGGGGTGTGATAAAATTCAGAACTTTCAATAATGGCTCCTCTTGTGGCACCATGTAAAATCACAGCCCCTGAAATGGCCTCAATGGAGAGGTGATGTTTATTGAAGGGCAGAACAGTGCAATGGTTGCTTGTGCTAGGCAAAGTATTTCTTCCTTATTAATTCTCCTTCATAATACGTCTTGACAGACCCTCCCAAAGCTAATCCATAATGCAGTCCTGCAGAGAGCTTTGCCTAGGCCGGCCTTTTGAAGAAGTTATTGCTTTGATGTATGAGGGAACAGATAAAACAGTGAGTGGAGTGGGGAGTAATTGCGCTGTGTCTACAGGGGGACAGTATTTAGCCCACACAATGACTTCAATCTCCCGGTTTCTCAGCCAAATGGACACTGCATCATACAGCTTCAGATGTAGCCGGACAGAGTGACTCTCTTCCATAGGCCAAAGTTTAATCCTTAGACTGAGGCGTAATAAAACGTCAATTGGTTTGTTTCCCCTGCAAATGACGCCGGCGGTGTGGCGACGCTTTGTGATGAGGCGGGTGATCGGGGGCTTTTTCTCTGATGGGGAACTTCGACACAGGGTCAGGACGCTTTGTGCTCCTCATTTTCAGGTCAAAGCCATTTTGTTTGATGGCCCGTCCGCCATTGGAAGTGTAGATTGCGGTTTGAATGTCAATGGCGCCTGCCGGTAAAGCTGGAAAAATTCAAACTCTGTTACGCTGCAGCTGTTGATATCTGTCCGTCTGTCTATCATCTATCAATGTGTGTAAAAGGATTTAAGGACTTTAAAGAGCAGAGGCAAGATCTGTCTCCATTTCCACCCAACCTGTCCCCACTGGGAGCCACAGCCCAGCATCATAACATTGTGATGTGTGTATTTGTGCTCAGATTTCACAGACTCCAGCAATCTGTTTAGACATGATAGTGAGTCCTTGAAGATCTCAGCTCACAAACTCCTTCATCAAACACAGTAGGAGTTTTTCAAGCCAATTAAGTTGTTCCTCTTTTAATGGTGAAACAGTGTGTGCCTTTGTGGGTGATCACTTATCAAAAGTTTGAACTGACATTAAGTGAGACAAATATGACATTTTACATTTGCTTCAAAGTTAAACAAAGCACTTTAAACAGGCTGCATTTATTTTAATTGGCTGTGAGCTTGCTGACTGTGGTCCAATTATGTTTAATATTCCTGCATGTACTCTTTAGCTTAGCGGCTAATTATCAAAACACTCGCTGCATTCATATTTTGCCTGCGGTCGCTGTGGATTCTGATGCAATGGATTGGTCGACTGGATCCATATTATGGTAGTATAAACAATAAGGTACAGTAGCATATAATGGTAGTATAAACTATTATTATTAAAAATATTAATAATATAAATAAATGTTTAAATATGTAATTGTGAAGTTCACAAAGCACTCACAGAAAAACTATCCAAAATAATCCCATCAAATCCAATACTTAGTAGTTTCATTATAACAAAGTGTGAATTTTAACTGTATTCAAAATTGACTGTTATGGTGTATTAAAATGTTTGCTCTGTGTTCCTGTAGGTCAGGTTTGGTTTAATGGAGTTACATAAACTGGTTGGTACATGCGAAATAATACTGTTAAATAAGTGCTACCAATAAATGGAACAAATGTACATTGAATGCAAAATGCCTGTTTGAATAAAAGCAGTAAATACAAAAGGCAAATTATTTTATCACCTACAAAGTGTAGGTGAATGAACAACAGCGGCGCTAGCTATCCTGTAGTGTTAATTCTTTAGCGTTAAACAGCAAAAGTGAGTGAAACATTTTACACTGTGAGTGTTAATTTTCATTTTACCACTACTGTCTTGTCTTAACACCACAAATTTAATAAAACATGGAAGTATAAATACTATATAAGAATATATTTTCCCTTTCTGTGTAAGTGAGATCATGTTCACTATGAAAAATATACCTTTACCCTGTTTAAAGTTATATGTGTGTATTAAAATGTGGGTTTGCACCGTATATACAGTATATGCATTATATATTTACATGACTTTAACAAATTAATAAAATATGGTTTTGCATACGAAATTATTGACAAAAACTTGCTGACGCTCTGTGAATCATTCCAACTTTATGCCTGTCGGAATTAAACAAACTCCAAAATCATAACCGCCACAAATTGTACAGCCCAGGGCGATACGATAAAAGACAATTAGCTCATCCAGAACAAAAAGTTGAAGATAAGAAGCTAACTGCAAAGGTCTTTCCATTGCTGTTGTTGTTGTAAATCTTCATTGACTGAGCATCTAGGGTATGTAGAGATTAAACTCACTACGCCACAGTAAGTATTAGCAGCGAAGCTTAAGCAACCAGTTGGCAGTGAAGTGTTTATCACGCCGTGGATTTAATTAAATAAAGAGCGCGCAGCTCTCCCGACCCGCACGGTATAATTGGAATAACGCTTTCCATGTTCTGAGGTTACTAGGTTGTGACTATCTCACAAAGATGACATGATGCAAAGCCGGTTTAGGCCATTTCCTTTCCTGAGACTCTTACCTCTTGTTTCATCATCCAGCCCTGCTGCACTGGACCTGAGCAGCCCTTAGTGGCTTCATGTGTGACATGGCTGTCAGTCACCAGCCAATCAGAGGCAGCCACCGATAATTTATAGCTGTAATGTGCTGTCACCACGACAACCATGCAAAACCTGGCATCTCAACTAAATATGATACAGAACAGCAAACTCTGTGGCGGCGTCTATCACCATCGAGGTGTACAGAACAGTGAAAATTGGTATCTTTGAAACATGATTGCGCCAACACGCAACAGGGAACCAATGAAAAACACTGATGCATCTCGAAGCGAGACACGCCGTGTTAAAATTCAACAATATTAGATGCACTTCGCTCCACGGAGCAAAGAAAAACAGCCTTATGTGGTTATGGAAATTTTGTGAAATTGGGGGGAAACAAGGCCGCCTTACCATAAGCTGAGGATTGATTGGGTTTTGTGTTTCTCGTCTGAAGTAGGCCTGAGCCTCATGCAAAGTTAAAGCCAAATAACGGGAAGAAATGAAGGTAATATCCACTCCGCCTCAAAACTGCTTTCCATTTTACTGAGTTTTTAGGAGCTTATGGTAAAATTCGTAATCAGCCTCAAATCTAGCTTGAAGAGAAAAAGAAATCTAATTTGATAAGAACGTAATGAAGCCTCACAGCAATTATCCAAGATAACCTATTTGTGGCACTGGTTGAGCAGTGATGAAAATTCTATTTAACATAGTTGGCTGATTTCTCTATTTTGATCAGTGCGAATCAAGAGATGGCGTGCTTTATAACCCTTGCCAATTTACTTTGAACTCCCAGAGATGCCAGGGATCATTACTTTAAGGATCCTTAAACTCCCTCCTGTTACTAGGTAATTCAAAGCAGTGGGTTTAAAGTCTTGGCTGAGAACGTGGGTATTGTAGCCCGGGTGCTGAAGTCTTGTTGGTGAGCATGCATAAGAAACGGACACTTCAGTCTGGACTGCGGAGCAAATACTTCACTGGCATTGTCATTATCAACCGCGCTGTTATTTTTTCTCTGATTTGCCAAGTTGTCATTCATATATTACTGTTCACAAACCACAGGAAATCAGAATACAGTGTGATTTGAAAAGGCATTTGTAATACTTGTTTTTCATTAAAACTGAATATTTGTTTTTCATTAAAACAGTTGCCATATTTTAAAAGAAACAAAGAACAAACAATTTTAAAAACATTTTGGGGGTGAAGAAGATTGCTGGATTTAAATAAACCGACAGATGCGTTGCCTAAAATTATGACAAAAACTATTTGGGCACAGAAATATGTTTAATATTTAAAGCGATGAAGTACGCTTGCGGTTACACTGCGATAACACCTGTGTGAACTTGAGAGCGTCTGACTACAAACATTCTCTGGAAAAAATCAACTTTACCCAAGTCACTCAAATATAATTGCAAAACTGGCTTAAAAAGGGTTATTTCTGAGAGGGCTGTGGCATAATTTATATGATCAAATGCCACTTGATTTGATATTTTATCTGTAATGCAGTAACATTCATGCATTTTACACTGTGACTGCCCAGAAGTATCTAAAACAGTTTTTAGGGCCCATGTATGTGTTGGCAGTCATCTCCAGCTCTGTTTGTGAGCAGAACCGATAGCAAGCATCCACATTCATTTAATAACTTGTGCATTAACAGCGACAGTCAAGTGTTTGTAGAATCATGCGGTTGCCATAGAGGTTTTCCACCACCTTCACTGGCAATAAACCTGCCCCATTCTCCCTTGTTAAATTAATAGAGCTGGTTATTAAAAGTGACATGATTAATTAAACAGGCATAAATTAAAACATTAGGAATCCATCAGATGAAAGCAACGGTGTGTATTAACCACAGAAGTCAAGCTGCATGCTGTTGCACTGTATTTTGTTGTCAAGGAAACATGCAAAATATACTGGGAGGAAGTACACGCAGCTTGGGAGCTGTCCAGCAGTCTCTGGCCCTGGTGTTAAGATACATCTGATGTGTGAGGCAAACTGCCATTTACAGCTGGTAAGGTACCTCACCAGGTTTCCCCTGACTGCTTGTGACTGGATTTTGGAGTGAACAGTCTCTGATATCTTGCCTACATACATCACTCACCACATCAACATGTTGCTGTGTATCGCTAAAGGGCTAAAAAAGCTTTAAATAGTTGCAGCTCAGCTTCTGCCAGACATACTTGAATTTTAATTGAAATACAAATGCAAGTATTCAAGCAGATTTCTCTGTTATTTTAATTTGTGTCAGTGCTGATTCACTTATGCGTCACTGCATGCTAACATCAGACTAAAGTTTTACCAAAGACTGTGTATTTAAATACGTTTTAAAATACAATCAGATCAGTTTGTATTTTGAAAGCTGCAAGCAGTATTTCAAACCCTTTAACTGGTTGATTGACAGGTGAGTAGGGTGGGCTTTTAATGTTGTCATTTCAGCACAGATTAGCATATACAATACAAATCCAAAGCGGTTACATTCATTTTTTACTATGACCTAATATGGTTTGAATGATCACAGAACATTATCAACCCTGCCAACAGTTGCTGTATGTTTAGTGGTGTCCACTTGTGATTATTTAAAACAGATGTTAATATCAGGTGTAAAGGTGGTTTCTAACCAAATCAAAAATGAGAAGGAAAAAGAACCTCGACTGTTGTATTATCTCACTACATAAACCCTTAATCCTCATCATTGGAGAATTAGTTCTGAAATAAAATAAAATAATCTTTTTTTATTAAGCAGGGATTTGTTACCCGGCAGTTTCAGAATATTAGAGAAATGGCTCTTGGTTAAGCATCCTGAGTTTTGTTTTTAAATTGTTCGTATAATTTTAACATTGTCACTAGAGTAAATGGTTTCCACTTCCTCTCACACCATCCCTCTCATCTACCACATTTCCATTTATCACCCCCTTATAATTTCACCCAAGTACAAATGCAATCGCTGCAGAGTCTCTTAAAGGGACCATTTGCCAAAAATGAAAAAGTCCTAATTTAAATCGTGTTGTTTCAAAACACTATGACACTATGTCACTTTCTGTGAACTGAAGTGACATTTTAAATAATCCGTATAATGAAAGAGAATGAAAATTGGCGCAAACTTCAAAAAACACAAATGCAATATGAAAGTAGCCTATATGACTCATGCATATTCCAAGTTTTTAGCTTTGTGTGACAGGAAGCAGATCAAAACATATGTCGTTATTCCCGGCGGAACGAGAGGGAAGATCTAAAAATCTGAGACACGTCACATCAGGTTTGACACCAATGACATTTGTTCATGAGACGTGTGAGAACCAATGGCATTTGATGTCACTGATGTCAAACCTGACATAACACGTTTAAAGCCATATTTGAACTGTTCCTTTAAATACTACAAAGCGCCAAACATCCTTCATGTTTGTCTGACATCCACTCTGAATCCCTAACTTCAGTTTCCACATCATGAAAAACGAGTTTGCCAAAAATTACGTCTATTTAACTTTGATGTCACTGTCTGGCTCTAGAAATGAAAAAAAAGTTGCATTTCACCGCAAAGAACATTAAAGATCACTCAGTGTTTGCCCTTAAGGATTGTCTTTTAAATCCATTTCTCTTTTGAAAATGGATTGATGAAGTGCAGTCCCTCCACCTGCCAGTGTGTCATGACTGACTGGTCATGTGTCACCGCTGGAGCCAAACACACTTACCCACCAGCATATCTCTAATAGCAACCAGCTGTCTGCTCTGTGCAAAGAGAAATATTGACATAAGTGTCTGCTGAAAAAGTATGCCCGTCTTATTATCTGGCCGTTGGCAGAAGCTGAAGAGTCTTGTGGCTCGAGGAAAGCTTCATTGCCCATATTTGTTGAGCTAACAAATCTGGAAACTCAGTTAGTGCCGGATTCAGTAGAGCCACTATTGTCCGTCATATTTCTGTGGCTAGCCCTGATAGCATACAGCCAGGCTGGCTAGGGAGAAGGGAAGAGATTGGATCACAACAGAACGCCAAGTCCCTTCACAAACCTGTATCCCTCTGGCATAAAACGCTGAAGCGAACAGTCCAGTTTGTGTTTATTTGTTTGCATTTAATCATTCGAATGAAAGCTCCACGGGAAACGTGAGCGAAATACAAAGATTTGCTTTCAAAGTGCCGCCACTTTTAGTGTAGAGCAGCCAGTCAGAATGCTTCTTTAGCTTTTGATTTCAGTACGAGGCTGTTAGCACTTGCCAAATTTAGCCCGGATGGCTTGTTTGGTTGTTAAATGAATGTGTGAACATGCTCTGTCTTCACCAGACCGCAGGAGCATGATGTGCAGTGTGCTGTTCTGACATAAAGCAGGAGTCTACCTGTTATTTTCACTATATTAATATTCAACACAGCTTGTTGCTCCTGTGCAGACAGGCAGTCGGAATGACAATGTAATTGGGGAAATATAGGGATTTTGGGAAGAGGCTAGAGCAAAGTAATTCCAAACTGACAACTTTGAAGAAGATCAAGGTGTATTTCCATGTTTTGGCAAGGTTCAAAAAACAATTGCGCATTTATGGCTCCCATTTTCTATCAGTTTAGTGAGAATTACAGTACTTGCCTGACTAAACATCTTAGACAAGAGGGTGTTTTGTCACAGCTGTTTGAGAAACTGATCTGATCCACTTGACAAGACAAACAAATATCAAAACAGGCTTTTGTGCCTCGCGTGACAAGCACGTTTTCACAAGAAAACAAACGGCGACGCTTTCATTCCCTGTGATTGTGCATAACAACGTGTGAAAGGAAAACATAATAAAGAGGTGAGTTAACCGAGGGGCAGATGAAAGAGAGAGACCGCTGGTGTAATGTCAACTGAAGGAGAGGCAGACGTATGGATGATTGAATTCTGTCATTACTGCATCTGGTCATGCTTGATTTCAAATAATGACAGCAGGTGCTTGGATATCACCAGGATATATCTGCTGTTTGCAGTCTGTCAGCCGACTGAGGTGGAAGACAGTGATGGGAGTCAAATCTGGACAGCAGGCTCTCCACACTCAAGCCATTTAGGGCCTGTCTTCAACTGAGGCAACGTTTATCTCCTGGGGTTGATTGTTTATTAAAAGCAATGTGTTTGTTCAACATTTATCTATTTGTTATGTAAAACAGTTTTAGAAACATGTCTATATTTTTGTTGCTTTTCAGTGTTTGTTTCTAAAATGTAGCCAAAAGTTACAGTGACAAACATGCTCAGGATCAAATGTGAAACGTGAAGAAAATTTTTACACACTGAATTTATTCCTTGTTAACAAAATATTTGTGTGTATGTAACCTATTAAGCTTGTCAAAATACACACAAAGTGTGAATATATTTATATATAATTGTGTGTATTTAGGATACATGAAATGCTAGAGAAAGGCTTTGGAAGACAAAGTGGTTAAAATTGTTTTCATTTTTCACAACATGGACACATTAATGGACAAATTAAATGAACTAATGAGAGTTTCTACAATGAAAGAAAGTCTTAGAAACCAGGGCTATAAACCATTGGCACCAATGCTCTCAATCATCAGTTTAGCACACAATGCAAAATTCAGCCCAGTGCAATGACCAGGGGGAGATAATAAACCAGATAAACTAGATGAGTTACCTAAAAGGCAATTATAGGTGTTAGCATCTTTTATCATCGGTTGCTTGGCACTGTGATTCTGTGGGAATTTGTATTCCCTCTCTAGTTGCATCCTTCACTTTCACAAACTTGTTGATTACAAAAGCAGTAGCTTTATCCTAGAAGTCTACAGTACTGCAACTAACATTACAAATGATTCATAAAATGACAGAGCTGAAGATAAAATGGGGTTTTCTGATATGCAGGCTGATAGTCACTGATATTAGATAGATACACCTCTCAGTGATATGAGCAAATCATGATGCTTCAGGGACAATATTTCTGTGAAGTATTTAAAAACATTAATCATTCCTTCAAAATCCAAAATTCACTGTCTGTTGTTTTTAACTCCTCTTTATACAACAATACACAACAAAAGCACTAAAAGAGTAAATTGTGTTATATACCAGAGCTGAGCAAAGGTTTAAATGCAGTTGTAGTGAATTGTACAGGCCATGCTCACAGGAAGTTGAACTGCCATAACAGGAAGATTCTTTAAAAATCAAATAAAGACTAAAGATAAAGACTAAGTTTATCTTCTAAACATGAAAAAAAACTAGTTGCCAATAGGATAAGGAAAACCTATTTCAGTTTTTTATTTTTGTAAACCCATTTAAGCCTTTTGAATACAGAAAATGTGCTGTAATTGTAGTTTTGTTTTAGTATCCAAATGCTAAAATGACATCATTTTGCCCTGTTCACACCTCGTTTTAAACTGCTTTTACATTAGACTATGGTATCCATGAATTCTTGTACAGTATCTAGATATATATCCAACTGTATGACCTTCCAGTGAATAAATGATTGTACTCCTCACATAATCCACAACACTGAATGTACAGCGTTTTCAGAATGTGGTCTCAGTCCGGATCCACTTAGGTTATCATTATTGCACTCTTCACTGACAGAATTCAGATATATAACCACTGACACCCAAGTCACTTTAGATAAACCAAAATATAGTCCATTGAAAAATATTATCATACTTCAGCACCTGCGCCTGCTAAAAGAGATACCCGCACATATCACTCCATTTAATTGTGAATGTGAAAGAAACTGCTTCCATGCCACCCTCCATAATATCCAATGTGCCAATGCCAGTCTAATCTGATGACCCCTGAAAGCAGATCTTCCATAATGTTTAGTAATCTGTGGAGTGGCCAGGATGCAATCCTTGAGGCATGTGAATGACAGTTCTTGAGCTTAGCTCAGCTCCAGCATGAATTCTGAGCTCCCGGTGCTGCGCAGGCTGTCGGCGCCGGTAAAGCTTATTTGGAGAAGACACTCGATGCACCAGTCTGACTGCTAATGATTTACAGAGGACAGTATGTGTTCATCCGTCTATGAAAGAGGAATGAAGATATATGACATGACAGGAACTTGAGTATTCTTGGTTAATGAACACACTCGTTTCTACTTTTTCGTGGCGGTTTATCTTCTCATGAATAGTTCCATGTGAAGTCATGAAAATAATAACAGGGTATGTATTTCTCCCCCCTTGCGTCATTCCGAAAATATCTGGAAAATTTCCATTTGAAAGACTTTTTTTCTCAGCGATTGGTGCCACTGAGTGTTTTCAAGTGACGGATAGATGAGAAAAACAGATAAAATATGAGATCTTATCCCATAACGTGCCTCTGTCGGAGCAGGAATTACAGGAAAAAATGACGAAAAGCCAAGCAAAATTACTGTAAAGGTTTATGTCATGTGTCATGCTTTGATTAGAAGACATCTAAGTCGATGAGTCCCATCGCATGATCAATTCTCAATTGGTCCAGTTTGGCACTTCATTTCATTTAATCTTCCATGGGAGGACATCTGAGTCACTCCAAATTTCACTTGTTTCCTGTCAAAATGAAATATCGCTCCTGCACAGGAACCTGCTCAACCTTTTAAGAAAGTCGGTGAGAAGCAGAGACGTTTTGTTGAGACGTTTTAGACCCAGAACCAAAATAATAGCACAGATGCACTTAAACCTGTGAAATTATCAGTTGTGCTGGAGATTTCTGCTCTCTGCTGTGATCTTTATCTTTGTATATGGTGAAATAAAAGTCTTGTTGTGAGAGCGTTTGGCACAGGCATGGAATTGAAGACAAGCGGATGTCCCGGAGCAAGACTCGCATCCACAGGGAAACCGAATCGTTCTCCATACAGGCATGTGTGCTTTCAGATGTGCAGGATTTAATTAGAATCACCTCCTTTACCTTGTCAAGACTGGTTTGTGTTTGGATGTTCAAAAGAGGTTGTTGCACAGTTTGTATGCGCTGGGAGGACAGCAGTTCAGAAGGCAATGAGCTGCACACGTGTGCATATTCACTGTGTGTTCATCAGCATAATCATTTAAATAAAAATAGCAATTAAATACTTTTACATTTAAAACTTCAACAAACTAAAACTGGCACAAACTTTGTGTAAAAAAACCTGATGATTCATATAAAAAATATATATGATATATTCATATTAAATATATAAATATATTCATGATATATTCACATAATATATATATATATATATATATATATATAGTTAACATGATCACAAATTTGTCACAAATTCATAAATTATTTACAGTATTTCTGAAAAATTAATTGATATCATAATTATTTAGAAATTTTTCAAAAATCCTAAAACTTTATTTTCAGATTTCAGTTCACATTTAGATTTAAATGAGATGGAATCACAGATTTATAATGTGAATTTTAATTGTAAGCGCACTGTATTTGTGAGGATTAGATTGCAAGACATGTCCGTCTCTCTCTCTGCTCTAACGGGGGACTGTGGGCCCCCTGATTATTGCATGTCCTTTATTCAGCCTTGAGCTTGCAGTCATGGTACGACTTCTACATCACTCTTTCTGATTTTGTAATAGAGGCACCGAAACACTAAAGAATCCGTTTGATACACCATGGACAGGGCACATACCAGCAGCAAAAGCAAAGAGAGAGAGAGAGAGAGAGGGTGCATTTTAATGAGAAGCGAGTAGTGTCTCAGCTCGAAATTCAGAGAAACACAGGCCCTGCTTGGCTCACTCTCCTCAGCAGTGCATTGCTCTGACAAGCTCCCAGTTTTACTGAAGTGTGCACTTGTAATAACAAAGCCCCATTCTATCCAGTCACTTGGTGGCATGAGATCTGCCAGACTTGATGTCTCGCTGCCTTCACATTTCTCCCTTTCTTTCCCCTCTTTCTTGTAGCTCTGCATGCGATACGAAGTGCGCAGTCATTTCTGGCTATACTCCATGTTTTCTCCTACTTCTCTGCTGTCAAGCTGACGTTGACAAACAAGATTTGACAAACAGGCGATACACGAACGCTTAAATCTGCGAGAGGCGCTTCACGTGCCGATGAGCAACGTTTCTACTTAAAACAGTGGAAAAAATATGTCATCCGCCGTTGTGTGTGTATGTGGCGATTATAAGCGCATACAAAATAACGAAAGGACAGCAATCAAATGACAGATTGAATACCGAAAGCCATCATTTCACAGAACATTATAGCGCAGAGAGATGCAAAAAATGTCTGTAATTTCGGATATTTATTCATTGGAGGGAGATGACTTCCTAAAGAGAGCAGGAAATTGGAATCCTTCATGTCCTCACTTACATTAAATATGGATTGAGGAAGCGTATGATAGGGACGCTATTTAAGTGTCTGGGGTTAAAGTAGGCTGTGATTGACCACCTTCTGTTCTTGGCTGACAAAACTCCATTTACATGCCAGATCTCAAGACGCTCTGATGACTCAATGGAGACACAAATTCTCCACTTTAGCGCCAGCAAATGAGAGCAGCAGAAATGAGGAGATAAATGTTGTGAGGAGCATGTCTTTCCATCACGTTTTTTCATTCTGTGCTATTTTCACCAGCCTCCCAGGTTAAATGGCAGTTAGGCTGTTATAAATTTAATCCTTGATTAATTGGTCTTAAATGATGGTGGAAATGCTGTTTCTGAAAGCTCAGTGAAGCGTTAACACTCGTGGCCGGAACGGCTAAACGCTGGTGAGTGATGTGATTAAATGATGATGTAATTGTGTACAAACAGCATGGAGTGAGAGAGATGCAGGGGGTATATGGGAGCAAATACCAGCAATAAACATGACTGGCTAAAGATGCCAGACAGCGAGAGATGAAATGAGACATCTGAAGAAACAAGGCCAACAATCTCTGAATTCTGCCCCCGAGCGACTGATGATTTGCCAAGTCAAAACAAACCTTCTCATTTGTGAGCTTAGTTAGCTTCCAAACCAAACCCTTGTTTGGAAGTCTGTGGGACTCTGAAAACCCCACAAAGGCTGTCGTTTTAAAAAAAAAATGACTGGAAGGATGCTGGTTGAGACACGACTCGATGCTAGTTTTGCTAGCTTTTGTGCAGAACCTGCAGAAGGCTGCATATGTATACACACAGATTTATTTTTAAACAATATGTAACATTTATGCTGAGTAATTTATAAAAAGCTTAAGTCATTTATAAAGAGCTTAAGTAAATAATAAAAAGCTTAAGCTTATTCTAAATAAGGCAGGTCACTTGCTCAGAGTTAATAAACTTCAAATGACCTTATTTCACACTCTAACAAAAACCTGTAGATCTTGCAGAGGGCTGCACACACCAGCCAAAAAGTGACATTAAAATAAAAAGAATTCTAATGAATCAGTCTCTTCAAGCTTATTAAACCTCTTTGCTAGCATCACATCAATTCTATTGGGGCTCCAAAATGGAGGCAGAGAGGCTAAAACTGTTGTATTGTTTGTTTATACATAACAGGAAATAAAATTCAACAGTAAATAATTTTTTGTAACTTTTTTTTAAACTTAATAGAAACAACAAAGACTTGCATCTTAAACATTAACATACATTTCTAAGACAATCTACAAGAAGCAGATAACGTTCATACACTTGAACAGTTGTTGTTTACTGACATGCCAGGGCAGATGTCGTTGCATCCCTTGCGCCGCTGTTTCGCATTTTGCATCATGCGGTGCAATCCTGGCATCTTTCGGACGGGCTGACAGTAATTTCCTCACTGAATGTGTACGATTGCACAATTGAGCTTTACGGTGTCGCTCTCATTGTATATATGTCAGTAACCCCAGACGTCTATGAAAGATACAAAACAAATCTTTTGTATTCTAAAGCAGATTCTATCTGGCACTGGAGTGAGAGGAGAAGGAGGAGGATTTGAAATAGACGTGATCATTATTCTCATCACCACACTTGATTGTGTCCCTCATAGTGAATGTGAGGCAGCAGACAAAACTGGAGAATATTTTAGACATGTTGCAATGCCAGGCAACCATTTAAAAAACACACAATCTGTCCATTTCACTGAAATGAAGTGTTATATAATTTCTCTGTATCTACAGACTGTGTGCATTCGTGCATGCTATATACATCCTGTCATGTAAATGAGAGAATACAAAACGTGACATTTATATCGTGAGCGCTCTTTGTCTTTTTAGTGTTGGATCTATAAGATGTGTCCTTCAGTGGTATAAAAACAAATATTATCGGAAAATCCCCAGCATGCATAGGTCACGGAGTCAGTCAAAAGAGCTCTAGATGATATTTAGTTGCACTGATAAATACCATGACATTTTACAAGATGGCCTTGCCTTAAAAGAGGACCTCCAGTAAGCGAGTGTATCAGTCAAGCCATCACACCATGCTCAGCATGTTACTGATTTAACTGTGTTTACACTGTATCCTGTTATTTTCACGAGCTCTGCGAGACGTTCCCTCCAATTACAGACAAATCATCCAACATGCGTTGCCTTGAAAGCCAAGTTTTACCCCTAACTTGGTTCCCTTGATCAGGGAACAGCACAGCTTTTATCCACTTTGCATTCACAAACAATATGCAAACCGCATTCGCATATAAAGGCGGCGTAGAATCTTTGTTCTGTCACTTCTTAATGTCTTCCATAAAGGCTTCGCTGATTCATTAAGAAGGTTATCTCGCCCGCAGCAGAATTCTCTCAGATTTGAGGCTGTTACCCCCGCTGTGAGCAAGTGCACTACTGACAGTATGGATAGATCATTTTTAGAGTGGATATTATAGAATGATGTGTGCCTCATATGTTTCAGAGTTGACTGGAGGAAGTACCCAGAATTCTCAGGAAGGTGATCAATCACACCTGTACATTAATTTCACTTTTACACCGAGCTAAACTACAATGCTGCAATGAGAGG
>JBAJNP010000521.1:0-40651 GCA_036877545.1 Yasuhikotakia modesta
CAGTCTAGATGGTAAACTTCTTTGGGTTTCTTCACACCGTAACTCCCAAAGATGTGGAAGACAGTGAAGGTGGACTCATCAGAGAACAATACATGTTTCACATTGTCCACAGCCCAAGATTTTCGCTGCTGGCACCATTGAAACCAATGTTTGGCATTGGCACGAGTGACCACAGGTTTGGCTATAGCAGCCTGGCCTTGTATACTGACCCTGTGGAGCTCCTGATGAAGTGAAAGCAGGAGAGCTGAGGTGCACATTTAATTCTGCAGTGAGTTGGGCAGCTGCGGTTTTATGTTTTTGGACACAGTCAGGGTTAGCACCCAGACATCCCTTTCACACAGCTTCCTCTTGTGTCCACAGTTACTCCTGTTGGATGTGGTTTGTCCTTCTTGGTGGTATGCTGACATTACTCTGGATACCGTGGCTCTTGATACATCACAAAAACAAAGACTATTTTTTCCCAGAATATTTGACCTGACTTAAACTTATTTGTTAATAAGCTACTTATTTAATACTTATTTAAGCTTAAGAGAAACCATGTGAAATGAATTCGATGGCAAAACAACACTATCTCATTTTAGTAATTGTGTGGCAAACAGCTGATGATGATAAAGAAAACGGAGTGTGTGCAGTGTGACTGCTGCTGATCCCTCACAATAATGCTTGTTAAGGAAACACATCTGTGTCAAATATAATCTCTGAAATTGTCACAGATCCGGTCTCTGTGGCTCCCTCTAGCAGCCGCCAACGGGAGCCGTCTATGGAATATTAAGAACTACAATTCTCATGACCCCATACCTGGGGGCCACGGCCCCTCCAGGTGGCGGTCATTTTTCAATCAAGAACTTACATGTTTGCTTGTATCATTTCAAAGTCTTGTTTTGCCTTGTTGCGGACATTTCTGAGTGTTTTTTCCCTGGAGTTGGACTTTGTTAATGTTTCTTGATTACCTTTGATTTCCCTGTTTGCTGGTTTTGACCCTTGCCTGCTTTGTTTACTCTATTTGCAATAAAGCTGCTGCATATGGATCCTTCGTCTCCTGGGCAGTCATTACAGAAATCCTCATGGTACGAAGATTCATTCTGGAATAATATTGCCTGTTTTACAGTTCTTACATGTGGCTTGACTTTGATCTCCAAGCCAATAATCAGAAAGACTGACACAGGGTCAAGTTTTATCAATTACAGCTTAGCTGTAATATTTATAGATCTACAGAACTTTCACAAGATCCCGTACAGCTTTCCTTTTTCTGAACAAAACTTTGGGGTTTTTCAAACCCATAAGGGTTTTTCAAATCAATCAGTTTTTTGAGGAGAGCTGTGCTATGACAGTTATTAGTGATCGGTTGAATGTTTTCCATGGCATATGAAAAGGCAGGTGACAAATTCCCTCACATTTTTTTAAGACATCATATCTCTGCATCAAAATGTTGTAGAGACTTTGGGACAGGCTCATATCACTTTATCAAGCATTAACTAATGGTGACAGTTTAACTTCATAGCCATGCCCCAGCAACCATTTTTAGTACCCTAGAATTCCTAGTATCCATTTTAAAAAGGTGAGAGGCATCAAAACATTGTAGAGACAAGTAGGTGGCCTTTTTTGACTTAGACTGGCAAGGACTGTTTAATTGTTACCATGGAAACTGGATTATTACCATGGAAACTGTTTAGTCATGCCCTGGCAACTATTTACAGCACCCTAGCAACTAAAATAAATTTGCTATATCTCTGCTATATAGTCCCAAAACATCAGAGCCGCCTCTTTTGATAAACACACACATTTGCCTATTGATTTCACTCTGTTAACTGTCTATCCAGACCCTAGCAAACGTTTAGCATACCCAAGCAACCATGTAATAAAATGAATAAGCCATTTCTTAGCATTGTAACATTATTCATTCAGGCCATCCTCATCCTTACCCCCCAATCCCCCAATTGTTTTTATTGTTTCAATTTTGCCTACAGTTAAAGAAGATATTTTCAAAGGAAGGGTTTGTTGTTATTGTCAACAAAGTGAAATTGCAATACTGGACTGCAATGACTTATGATATCAGCAGAATTTGTTTCCAAACAACAAATAACAGAGGCAAATAATATATTCATTCAGTTCTTTTGAGTAAGAGTAGGGTGTATGTGTCACACTGGCTGGCTGAATGAGGTTGCCAGGGCAAACAGCAATAACAGTCAGGACAACAGCCATTTAAAAGCTTTAAATGGCTTTAAACAAGATCCAACAACATTTTGATCATGCATAAATCCATATCTATATGGATATACATTATTTAAATGAAAATAGGTAAAGCCCTCTTTAACTCTAACCAGCATTCATAAACTTAAAACAGTCTTTGCAAAATAGATTGCATTTGTTTAAAAATATAATGTGTTTGTTTATTTAGTTTTGGCACAATTTATGCTTCATTACATATAGTTAGAATGTTAGTCAAGGTTAGTTTTTGCACAAACATTATTATATTACATTATCACACTAATGCCAGTCTAGTATGGTTTGCCTCAAGGTTCTATTTTGGGCATAATTCTCTATTTTGGGCTTTTTACAATCTATATGCTTTCCTTAGGAAATCTAATTAGAAGCCAGGGGATAATTGCTATGCAGATGACACCCAATTATACATAACTTCTAGAACAATATTACTAATCTAGCAAAACTTTCTGATTGTTTCAGTGCCATTAAACATTGGATGAAAAGCCACTTTCTCCTGTTAAATTCAAATAAAACTTGTTCGGCCACACTGTATTAAACAGACCCCCTCTGACTACAATCTTAATTTAGAAGGATGTAATGTTACCTTATCCAATACAGTTCAAAACACGCTGGGTTTGGTTTATACCAACATCCCTGGCGGGTACCGTGCGAAGCCCCGCCCCCATCTCGGATACTCTGACCACATCATGGTTATGTTGATTCCAGCATACCGGCCGGTCGTTAGGCGCTCAAAACCGGTTCTAAAGCAGGTAAACACCTGGCCTGCAGGAGCCATCTCAGCTCTTCATTCAGACGATCACCAACTACAAGACAATACCACTCTTCTGTAGCAGTGACGCCTCCTTCCCAGAATGACTTCTACTCTTGGTTCGAGGCACAGAACAACGTCACAGCGAGAAAGACCATCCCTCCACCTGACGACCAGGTACTCTGTCTAACTGCTGCTGATGTGAGGCAAACTCTACGCAGAGTCAACCCACCAGACAACATCCCTGGTAAAGTGCTCAGAGAATGTGCAGAACAGCTGACAGACGTCTTCACGGACATCTTCAACATCTCTCCGAGCAGCGCCGCTGTTCCGACATGCTTCAAAGTGACCACCATCGTCCCAGTGCCGAAGAAGTCATCAGTCTCCTGCCTTAACGACTACCATCCTGTCGCACTCACACCCATCGTGATGAAATGCTTCGAGAGGCTCGTCATGAGGCACATCAAAATGCTACAGTTTGCGCACCTTTCGAATTGCTCCATGGACGATGCTTTTTCCACAACTATTCACCTGGCCCTCACACACCTGGAAAACAAGGACACTTACGTTCGAATGCTGTTTATCGACTTCAGCTCAGCATTCAACACAATCATCCCTCAGCACCTTATGGATAAGTTAAGCCTGCTTGGACTAGATACTTCTCTCTGCAACTGGATTCTGGACTTTCTGACCGGGAGACCACAGTCAGTCTGGGAACAGCATCTCCAGCACCACCACACTGAGCACTGGGGCCCCCCAGGGCTGCGTCCTCAGTCCCCTGCTGCAGCGATGCACAGCTTGAATCACATTATCAATGACACGACCGTGGTGGGTCTCATCAGCAAGAATGACGAGTAGAGGAGGTGCAACAGCTTACTGCATGGTGTGAAGCCAACAACCTGTCTCTAAATGTCGTCAAGAGCAAGGAGATGATTGTTGACTTCAGGAGAGCACCGAGTGAACATCCTCCACTTGCCATCGACGGATCCTCCATGGAGATCGTCAAGAGCACTAAATTCCTTGGTGTTCATCTGGAGGAGAACCTCACCTGGACTCTCAACACTAATCAGATCAGCAGGAAAGCCCAGCAGCGCCTTTACTTTCTAAAAGCACATCTCCCTCCCCCAATCCTTACCACATTCTACAGAGGGACTATCGAGAGCATCCTGAGCAGCTGCATCACTGTCTGGTTTGGGAACTGCACCGACACCGACCGCAAGACCCTACGGCGGATAGTGAGGACAGCTGAGAAGATCATTGGAATCTCTTTAACCCCTCTAATGGACATTTACACCACACACTGCACCCGCAAAGCCACCAGCATTGTGGCTGACCCCATACACCCCTCACACACACTCTTCACCCTCCTGCCATCCGGGAAATGGTACCGAAGCATTCGGGCCCACACCACCAGACTGTCAAACAGTTTTTACCCACAAGCCATCAGGCTCCTCAACAAAAGGAACTGAACTGAACACATGGAGATGGTGTGTATAATCTATAAGGTTAATGCTGCTTACCGTTTGGTGTTTACAATGCTGAATGTGTCCAATGTTTACAATGCACAGCCACTTCTCTTTAATACCTATTTACTGTTTTAATTGCACTAGGAATTTAAATTGTGCACGCCACCAGTTTTACTACTGTTTCAACTATTTTTGCACCGTCAATTCACTGAAATTTGCACTATAATCTGCACCTTAGTCGGCACTTTGCCGTTTTATGTTTCTGTACTGTGGCGTGATGTTTAATGTGTGTTGCACTTGTTTTCGTTAATGTTGTTTAATGTGTAATGTTGTCTAATGTTTTCCCTGTAGCCCTTGTTGTATTTTGTGCCTCTATGTTTTGTTCTGTGTAGCACCAAGTCCTGGGGAAACGTTGTTTCATTTCAGTATGTATCGCATCAGCTGTATATGTTGAAATGACAATAAAGCTCACTTGACACATAACATTTTAACTACAGGTCTTATTTCCTACAGTCCTAAATTCTGAAAATGCATTCCAATTATATTGACAAATTCTTGTGCTAGTAATGTTACAAACAGCGGCTAATTATTCTCTATTTGCCTCTTATTTTCTACTTTAGGATACCTATCCTGAGGTAGCTTCAGATGTCAGCTCCAGTATAGATCCAGCATCTCAAGATGACTTAAGATTAACCTAACACTGTAGCAGTTTCATACAGACTGACTTACAATGATTTACAATGTCACGAACATATATGATAGCTATACTAGCTGCTTCCAGCGGTACTAAAGTATATGAAGCCTTGAAAGACGTATGCTTAATACATTAATAATTCTACTCTAGCCTCTTACTGTTGCTGCCTCTTACTGTTGCTGCCTCTTACTGTTGTCTGCTGCTTTTAGCGGATGTTGTAATGCTTGGTTTCGTCATACGTGATAAGGTTTATTTTAGTTTTACACTCTGTATGTAAAGTGATCGCATATGTTCAGATACGTTTAACTGGCATGTTAATGGGCTGCTGGTAAACAAGCTTTCTGTGGCTTTAGCTGCTTTAAAATAGACTATGTGTGAGAATCAGGCTGACATTGAGACTCTAGTGTCATGTTGAGGAGGAAGGATGTGTTAAACACAGAGCTGATAATGAGGTGTTGAAATTCTCTACACCACAAATACTTAATTTAGCCCGTTGATCATATAATACAGCCTGAATATGATTCATTCATTTCAAAGCTTGTCTATTATTGAATTGAATATTGAATTGATTTTGCTTTTCTTTCTGCTAGTTAAAATTCTTAAACTTGTTGTATGTTATAAAGAATGATATTAGTTTACTTTGACTACAACCAATCAACTTGTAATACCTGGCCAGCAGAGGGGGCCCTTTCCCCGATACCCCTGGCATTTGCTCCCTCTGCTTCTTCTGTAGCAACTTCCTGTTTGCTAGCTATAAAACCCTAGCCTGGCAAACAGGAAGTTGCGAAGTGTCTGTTTTGCCCATGTTGTTTTGTCTTGTCCTTGTTTTGCCTTGTCTTGCCTTGCCTGTTTTTGCCTTGCCTGTTGGATTTTTGACCTGTTGGACTTGGACTGTTTTATGGTTTTTGAATGTTCTCTGCCTGCCCTCACCCCTGCCTTGCTTTTGGATTACGATTTTGGATTATCTTGTGTATACCTGTCTGCCTGTGTTTTTGACCCTGCCTGTCCCTGACCATGCCTCACTTAAAAAAAAAAACAACAAAAAAAACATATGGATCCTATTGTCTTCTTGCCCAGCCTCCGTGTTACACAACTGCAAATGAGATTTTGTGTTAAGCCTAGAGAAGAGTTAAATAACTAATAACAAAAAAAACAAATGCCTAATATGACAATATTTATGTTTTTTAAGCAACAACATTTTGACTTCTGTTTACTCTTACAATACAGATAATATTCTATAATGTAGATAATCCTATATGAGAGATGGCATATTTTAATTGGCTGTTATATTTTCATTGTGAAAATACAGCTTTACCTTATCAATATTTTAAGATCTAAGATGTATTTCATGAAATGAGCATTTTAGTGACATTTCAATGATCTAAGAAACATTTAATAAAACGTGTTGTTTTTATTATTAATGCTCAAGAACTATGTTTTAGAGTTTTTAACTAAGCATTGCCCCAGTTTCAAAGACCTAAAATAATTTTTGCACTAAGCATTTAAAATTCAAATCAAATTAAAACATTAGCATCTGACAATAACATTACCCATGTGACATATAAACCTCTACAGTAATAACGCATTAGTTAATGCTTAGTTTGATTTTATACACCTTGGGCATACAGTTCCTGACATCTCAATAAAGCTGACTTACTGTAAATGAGATTCCTGGGGAGGTTAGGAATTGTATATTCACTGTTATTACATGTATACATCTTAACACAAACTCACACTCACAGTTTAGATATAGCAAGTTGAAAACAGGAAGTGGTCACATATAATCCCAGATGCTACACAATATTTGTCCTATATGCTTTATAGCACCATTAGCTTATAGGAACATGCAAAGTACTGCATGTGCTTCATGCAGGCAGGGCTGTTTGTATGCATTGCTGCCTATGAACACCATAAACCATTCTTACACAAACTGCGGCATTCAACTCAATGTCAATCTCCATATACATGATTTCAAAGTCATTTTGAAAGACTTAATGAGCCACTCACACTTATTGACCAACGTCAGCAATCTTAAAATGGCCAAAATGCCCAAAGTGGAGTAGTGGACTGAGTTTAGAACAGAGTGGACGTCAGTTCACCACATAATAGGACCAATACATAATGCGACACTCACTGCATTTTTGAGCCTTATTTGGGGGAAATATTGTTTTTCCTGAAGACAGATGGGGGTACACAGAGAGAAAGTGAGAAATTGAACCTGCATAGAGCTTTGTGCTGCTCATCCGCTGATCACAGGCAGACAAAATTAGAACAAAGACTCAACACAGAAACTCAACACAGTTCATTAGCCGAGGCCTCACAGATGAACGTCTCAGTAGCTGCTTTAATACGATGAGTCGTCCAATCAGACACACTCCACCGGCCAATAAACAGTAATGGACATTCCCATAGAGCAGCGCCTGTTGCCGGAGAGACTGCGCTCTGATATCTAATAACCCTCAGTAAATTACACAGACAGCTTCAAATAATGCTCAGAACTTCAGTTTCACCGGCTGTATACAGAGAAAGCTTCATGTTAGTGCCTGTCTCTCCTCAACTGCTCTTGAATAAGCACACAGTATTTCTACAGTATATGGGGGGAATATGTTTTTCAACAAGCTAAAATATCATGACCCAGATATCAGGAACATATTAGTGCCAGTAATTCCTACCCAAAGTATATCGCAAGATGTGCGTTTATGGAACACATTTCCATTTAACATTTGCAGTATCACATTGTGCACTGCATCATGTTTTGTAAAGCACTGGTACAGCAGTTTTTGTAAAGAAGCCGTGTTTTGGTTTTAACATAACAGAGGTTATTTACATTCAGATGTCTTAATAGATCTGTGCATAAAATAAAAATCTACATACTTTTTAACTGCAAATGTCTAACAGGTCACCTTGGTAACCTTTGTAACATGATTAAGTAACGCGTGAGTTTGAGACTCACATTTGTAGTAAAAAGTCTGCATTTTTATTTCTTCTGAAAATGACGATCATTTCGCTAGACTCTTATTTATCAGCTCTGGCTGAGAGGAGTCACTTAAAGCTGCGGGAAAACTTTAAATACTTTTATTTTGAAACTTGAAAGTTACCTTTGTCACGGGTGGCTGCGTGACTAAAACGAAGAGAACGCAGAGGAACGGAGATGACGTCAGAAAGGGTTTATTCCATAAAACAAAAACGTAGGTACACCATTTTCTACATACACCGACGATAACCGACAATGAAAACAGAAACATGAACAACTTAAATGGGGAAAACAATTAACAGAACAGGTGAACACGATAACTAAACACAGGTGAGGAAGATTAACGAAAACGAGAAACAATGGGAGAAACCAAAACGTGGGCAAAACCATCAAGTTCAAGGGGGGAGTGTGACAACCTTAGCATATGCAGTCTGTTTTTTCTACGGTTACAGAGACTGTGGAAACAGTCTAAACTATAATAGCTTTAGTGCAAAACAACCTGATTCACATTATGTGAGCTTCAAAAATCAACAGTAAAAGTGTAGAATATGGTTTTGTGAATTAAAGAAATTCACAAGAATCCAGTTCAGTGCAGTCCAGTGTAAATGCAAGCATTCAGTATTAGTTACGCAAGCACAGACACTTCACATCAATGATGTGTAAACACCACTTGTGGATACATGAGGTCTCATTAATGAGTGACGTGTTTGTCAGTTACAGTTACCCGTAACCGAAATGTGACCTCTGGATTTAACCCATTCTTCATGAGGAGTGAACACACACTGCAAGTCATGAACACACACACACCCAGAGCAGTGGGCAGATATCCCTGCAGCACCTGGGGATGATAAATGTCATGTCGTACAGTTATTGTGCTGTAAATGAGAATGTTCTCTTTAAATGAGAACAATTAGCAGAAACATGAGGAACATCCTCATCATCAGCCACGGAGCTGAATAGTTTGACCGCAGACAGAACCAGCTTCTATATGTGTCTGTGTGTGAATACTGTATTACAGTATAACAAGGTTATGCTGTATTAAAATCCCTTTTTATTATTTCCCTTAAAACCTTTTGCAATTATTTCAACTTGAAACTTAACATACACACTTTGGTAACTTGGCATGGGACTGTCTACTATACTATGAGTTCACCATGAGTCTGCTATGAAACCTCCACCACAACACCAAATTCCTACAAAGATCCATAATATTGGATAATATTAGATATAAAATTCTGTAAATTAAATCCTATTGCTTTCAAGTGCTCTCAATATTTTAAGACACTTTTAGTGTCACTATTTAGTGTCAATATTATAAGATAATATTTAAGTGTCACTTTTACTGTCTTTTGTCTTATATATCGATGTACAAACTAATTATGTCAAATACCAACAAAGACTGGACAGATGATAGATAGATTAATAGGGCACTTACTGTCACCTAGTATTAGCATAAATTGTTGACACTGTTACAACAAACCTAAATAACAACCCTAAAAAGAAATCATGGAAAATCTGTTACAGTTAAGCTGAACTGATTTACATGACTGCCTGTATATACTGTAACATGAAACGAGTGTTCATGTTTTGATATAAGATAAGGTTTCTTACTGGGGAAATGTAATAACAGAAAAAAGAAAATGCAATCTTGCTAAGAGTTGTGTCAGGAAGGACATCCAGTGTAAAACGTATGCCAAACCAAACATGCAAATCAATTTTTTCTGATCTCTGAAAATGCACTTTGGTATACCAAGAAATCAGTCATTGTGTTTGAGGCTTAAGTGAGATGTGTTTGTCCCTTCATTTTTTAAAAGGTGAAACTGTTTCGAAGAATTCTGCAGTAATGCATTACAAAACTTAATGGAAGACATAAGCAGTTAGGGGAAATATTCAGTGATAGTTTTAAGGCTCATAAGTGGACCCTTAGGTTTTCTCTTGCAACATTTTGAAGGACATTCAGGGTGGCTGACAGGTCGTTGTTTTCCAGTCACTATAGGCTGCTCTAGATGGTTGATGCGTGGTCCAAAAGGGTAAACAAGAAGAACAAGGCAACAATGACAAATTATTTGTCATAAGAAATAGTATGTAACAGGAAAGTTTGTTGAGATTGACCCTCTCCATCATAAACATATATAACAAAATACAGAAAAAGAGAGAAAATTAACTTTGGCCTGCCATCTACATATTTGTTGTAATTTGTATATTTTTTCATAGTACATATCTTTCAATAAATAATCTTAACATAACATGCATCTATATCCTGCATTTATCTCATATAACCTATATCCTCGCTTTACATGCATCTATATCCTGCATCTATCTCCTATAACCTACATACTCGCTTTACATGCATCTATCTCCTATAACCTATATCCTCGCTTTACATGCATCTATATCCTGCATCTATCTCCTATAACCTATAAGCATTTTCTGCTCTCCTATAAGAACTTTGCTTTGTACTTGTACATGTGTAATGACAATAAAAGTGAACCTAACCTAACCTAACCTATAGTCATTATTATGGGTCAATACTAACAAAGTTGGCGCCCCCTAGTGGTCAATCGGTATAACAAAATTTATTAAACAAGCTGCTTATACCTTTTGATTAATTTGTCTAACTCTCAAGACTTTTCTTAAGGTTTTAAGTACAAACTTTTTAAACCTATCATCAGCAACATGCACAAACATATTTTCCTTTGTTACTGCAGCTAATTCGGACACACACTATTTCAACTGATTTCTATAAATGTTTCACCAACAAATATGGCTAGACTTTGCAACATTTACATACACGGAGATGCATGAAAATAAATGTATTGCATGCTCAGATATGTTGCAGGCTGGAGGCCATTTTATTCTATAGACTTTAGATTCTATTGAGTGTGAGCTTGTGTGAACTGATGCAAGACTCATGACAGCTGAAGTGAAGTGAAAGTGACGTGTTTGTCAATTACGGTTGTCAATTACATTTAACCCATCCATGTGAGGAGTGAACACACACTGCAAGTCGTGAACACACACACACCCGGAGCAGTGGGCAGCTATCCCTGCAGCGCCCGGGGAGCAATCGGTGGTTAGGTGCCTTGCTCAAGGGCACTTCAGTTCGAACCAGCAACCTACTGATTACAAGCCTGACTCCTTAACCAGTAGACCACAACTGCCCCCAAAGCTGCATGCTGCATTCAGCTGCATGCTGAGTACATGCTTCTCTATTTTAACATCCCAACAAATGCATGTTGGACAAATGCAAAGGAAACAGTTTCATATGAAACAGAACAGTAAAATAGAATAATGTGACATTAATATAAACAGTAAAATTTACAACCTGCAGCAAAAACAAAACACAAATCTGCAGATTTCCTGCAAAATATCATCAGATTTTCTCAAAAAAAATCATCAGATCAAAGTGACACGCTGGCCATTTCAGATTTTAAAAGGCCACAGACCTTCATCTGTCAATCAAGCATCTGCCTTATTAACAAAAACAAGAAAGTGATTCCAAAAACCAAAACATCATTAGTCTCTGGACTCCAGCTTATTATGTAGATTTTTGCAAGTTAAAAATATAAATGCTGTTTACTTATGCAAAACTTGCCACCACAATGGTGCTGTGAGTGTTTGCTAAGCCATACTATGCTGTTGTTAAAACATTGTAAATATGTTTCCTGCAAGCACAAATGCAGCAGGATAAGATACTAATAAAAATCACAGCAGCCTGTTGATAATATTTAAGTGCCAGCAACTGTAGACATGAGACAGCAAATGGTTCTAAAGGAAATAAAGGAATGGGATCAGGACGCATGCTGCATTTAAACCTGTATCTCCCACATCAGCACCCCAGTTTGGTGCCTGTAAATGCTGTGCCGCATCTCCGGCTACAGAACACCAGCACCCTATGTTTAAGGACATTCTATAAGGACTATGGTTAAGGACAGCATAAAAATGCTTATATAAAGCTGTTTCCAGTGAGCACTGGAGCTGTTCACAGTCACGGTTCTGAAACCGCCCTGTAAACAAACACAGCACAACAGATGCTCAACACATCCAGTGGTGTAAAGAGTTAGCCTACATAGTCTTCACATTATCATTGTGATGAAGGGTGTGCCATTGTATTTACAGTTTCCCATAAACTCACTGATGGTAATGGTGGACTGCAGAACACTGTGACTGCATGGCTGTGAATTATTAATTATGCAAATCTTTGCTAGTGCAATAACAATGAAGCACTACAACATTAAACTCTAACTGTCTGCACTTGACATCAGGATAAATGATTGCAAGATGTTTTAGACACACCAGCGAAGACGTCATCTGTAGCTCAAAATTCACACCCTGTCATGTTTAATAGCCTTTTAACTCTTTTCTTCTCCCTGAAACACAATAAGGAAAATCAGCAGCTGTCTCACCAAACTCTCCTGAAGTCATACAGACCCAAACCCTGTCAGAATTCATTGAGAATTTTCCCCTTTGCTATAATGTTTTAAACATTTTAAAACATTGGGAAATGTGCAGTTCAATGAAGCACAAACACTGTTTGAATCTGCTGGACAACAGATATTATAAGAGTGATGTTTGTGCATGACTAATCCAGTCAATCTCTGATAGAGTTTGTTTTTATGTGCTATGTAATGTGAAGCAGATGCTTTTACACAAATGTCAGACTGATCATTCATTTGTTATTAACAAACTTTTCTTCTGCTTTGTGCACATCAAAATCCAAATATACATAGAAATAAAGAAGCTAAAACAATTATTATTTAAGTGTTCAATTCACTCAATGATCAACAGTTCAACAGTCAAAATATTCATCATTACATATGTATGCACCATCTAAAATATTTATGGGTTCAATGTTCTGCAAAAATACTACAGTGACATAAACCATGTCATGTGATGATGTAGTGACACACGTCATTTTTGTGACACTACCCAGCCCTAGTTTACAACATATGGGTGTAAAAAGGTGAAATTTGCTTGTGTCATTAAATTAGTGATTAGAACTGTAGGTGAAGACTGAAAGGACAACTATCTGAAATGCTAAAAATATTTTCCATTATTTTTTCCACATTTTAATTATTTGCTTCTTATATCTTATTTCTCTCAGACACAATATTCTGACTGAATAGTACTGCCATTCGTAACTGCCACATTATGTTTTTATTACACATGAAATATTTCTATAACAGTTTGTACTTTTGTGTGGACAAGATAATATGTCTAGATTCTAGATTTGATCAGGAAGAGCTGTTAATATGCTCACACTTAAATGTTTCTGAGTCTGTTAATACCATAGCAACCATCTTCTCAACCGTCAGCCCGACTTCATTCATCTATGATGTCCTGTCTGAGAAACCTACAAAGTTAATGTCCTATAAGAAATGACATCTGACATACTACCCAAGACAAAAAATGATTTTATATTAGCAAATGTATCAGATTCCATTAAGTTACACCAACAGATCAGATGGACACAAACATTTGGACACTTAAAAACAGCAATTTATGTCCTACACTTTGCAAGTGTGAAATTACAGACATTAAATAGACATGAACTTCTACACTGACTAATGTTACCATTTACCTCAGTACAAGAATACAATCATTTTTTTAATTATACATTTTGTAAACCTACACTCTGTGTACATCATACTGGAAAATATCAACTGTTTTAAAATCCCTGATCCCTGTAGCGCATGTGCATTAAAGGGTTCAAACAAAAGCATTTCTGATAAATGCAAAAAATCGTTGGTGCAAGCACACACTCTTCCCTGCAGGTCACGTTCATTTATCACATGTGATTTCACACAATGATGTCATGCTACGGGGAACAAAGTAACATCGGAAGTGCATTCATTAAAAGTACAGAGACAGCAGGATAATACAAGTGGTGCGCTGAACAGAGCTATTAAATGCTGATGGTTCAGAGGTACATACTGTGTTTCTGAGGCTGAGCTCCAATGTTCTCCATCATCTTCTGAGATCAAAGCACATGGGCAAGAATGAGGGAGAGAAGACTTACTGCATGCTGCACTGCTCACATCAACAGTGGCTGTGAGGCAGTGAGAGAGAGAGAGAGAGAGAGAGAGAGAGAGAGAGAGAGAGAGATTGTATTGTTGTAGAGATACAACAATAGAGAGAATACAACAATACCACAAGAGCAGATAAGCATAAGAAAATAAGATAAGAAAATGTGAGATTGCAGAGAAAATTTTTTTTTTCTTTAACACTGCCAAAGAAAATCCATTGTCCATCTGTATGGACTCTATATCAATTATTGTTTTTACATCTGATATTACTTAAAACCTACAATGAAATCAAAAATTAAAAATGTCTGAATATGAAAAAATGTTGAGGCACATTACTCTGTCTTTGTAATCGCTCCTCAATTTGTAATAACTTGCTCTGGTTCTGAAACAACAACCTCATTACACCAGCTAGACATAAGTATGTTGCGTGTACACAGGGCACAGCTACACCCAGCTTTGTGTTCAATATTTCCACTTGATGTACAACAACTAGGTGCAACTCAGCTCAGTACAGATGAAGCTCCACACTGACAGTTTTCACTGCAGTAATACTTGACATGCATTCACAGATGACAAAAATATCAGCTGAAACACTTTATTCCTGCATACATTCACCATATCAGTGAATGTTTTTTAAAAAGTTTCACTGTAGCTGTAGTGTGTCACGGGGTGTGACTTATAGTCCCAGGGGGAGGCTTGGGCGGAGGCCAGAGGAGAGCACAGAACCAGGGAGGAGCCGGAAGGAGGAGCCAGAAGAGACCCAGGAGTGACCCAGGATAAACCCTCAGGGACCAGGGAGGAGCTGAAGGAAGGAGCCAGGTGAGACCCAGGAGGGAACCAGGATGAACCCTCAGGGACCAGGGAGGAGCTGGAGGAAGGAGCCAGGGTGACCCAGCAGGGAACCAGGGCAACGGAACCCAGGAGAGACCTTCTTGGACCAGGGAGGAGCCGGAGGAAGGAGCCAGGGGAGACCCAGGAGGGAACCAGGATGAACCCTCAGGGACCAGGGAGGAGCTGGAGGAAGGAGCCAGGGGTGACCCAGCAGGGAACCAGGACGACAGAAACCAGGAGAAAGCCTCAGGGACCAGGGCGGAGATCTTGGCGGAAGGAGCCAGGGAAGAGCCAGCAGGGAACCAGGACAACGGAGACCAGGAGAACCTCTCAGGGACCAGGGCGGAGACCTCGGCGGAAGGAGCCAGGGAAGAGCCAGCAGGGAACCAGGACGACAGAGACCAGGAGAAACCCTCTTGGACCAGGGTGGAGACCCAGGCCACAGCCGTAATGGCCACCCCCTGCATAGTTGAAGGAGGTAGCCATAGAGGAGGAAGGACTGACGACTCCAGGGGGCAGGCCAATGGAGGCAGAGCCGGTGATGGAGTCTGAGGAGTCGGCGGAGAGCCGAAGAGCCGAGGTGACACAGAGGATCCAGAGGGGCAAGGCGGAGCAGGTGGCACCGGCGACGGAGGTGGAGACAGGGATCTGGAGGGCCGCGGTGGAGCCGGTGTGCCCGAGGATGGAGGAGGAACCAGAGGGAAGGAGGAGCCTGACGGAGCAGGAGGGATGGCGCAATGAGGTGGAGGCAGAGGAGTGGAATTCAGAGGCGGAGGATGGTCGACAATGGACCCAGGTGGAGCCGGAGGGACGAGGAAGCTCAGAGGAGCTAGGGGACAGAGGTGGAGTCCAGGATGCTGAGGTTGGAGGAGGCGAGGAGGGATCCAAACCCAACACCACTGGAGGACGGTAGACATGCGGCTCACCCACTAAACAGGTGGTGGGGCTGTCAATGGACAGCGGTGTAGAGACCGGAGCATCACAAAAAATGGGAGAATCCAAGATAGCGGGTGGGAAACCTTCAGAGGTAGCAACACAGTCACAAAAATCAAAGAGGTCCAGTGCTAGATCACCCTCAGCGGAAGTGCAGTGAGCGGAGCTTCCCTCATCATCCGCAGCAAGCTCCTCAGCCAGCTCACGTCCCAGGTCCGGAGTTGTAGGCTCCAAGTCGCTCTGAGGCTCCTTCCACGAACAACTCCTCAATGGCTAGGGGCTCAGGCTCTCCGGTCTCGACGGCTTCAGGCTGGGGCTCTGCATATCTGGATGGTAGAGGGCTGGGCACTGGGCATATAAACTTAGGCATATTTGCCTAAACCGACATGTAGTACAAAACAAAAACTAAACTAAAAAAAAACACGGTTTTAAATACGCGCTTACTGTTCAGTTGGATCTTCTGTCACAGGGTGCGGTGTGACTTAAACAAAGAACGCAGAGAAACAGAGATTCTGGAGCCAGAAATGGTTTATTCAACATCCAAACCAAAACTTAGGAACACCATTATATTCAGACGATAAGACGTTAAGACAATACAACAAGAACTGACAATGAAAACAGAAACATGAACAACTTAAATGGGGAACCAATTAACAGAACAGGTGAACACGATAACTAAACACAGGTGAGGGAGATTAACGAAAACAAGAAACAATGGGAGAAACCAAAAGAACGTGGGCTAAACCATAAAGTTCACGGGGGGAGCGTGACATTAACTGCTCCAATTCTGTAACTGTGAAGACAATGTGTTGATTCATTTTAACAATTTAACCCTGATTTTCGTGCTTGAAATCCTGCTGTAGTGGTCTGTTTGTTAGACACACTATTTTCACAATGCAATTACTATTCTTATTTTCTCCATTGAAACAGTTCTGCACCTACCTTTGACCAGGCATAAGATTTAATTTAGCCCAGCCTAGTTTTGTAACTTGGTGTACACTTGGTGTAGCTGGTGCATAACTTATTACATTAGATCAGTATAACTGTATTTAGGTTCTCTAAAACATCAGTACAGTACAGTACAGGGTATAAACTATTACACTTTTGAATCCAACCAGAATTGTCTTTTCCTCATTTTCTAGTAGCCAGTTTGCATTGCATGAAGCAATCACAAAGCAATCACAGAAAACTGTTTGTCAGGTAGTGTGCATGCTCTAATGTTTGTGAAAAAAGCAGCAATTCAACATTGACAGTGAAAGAAATATAAGAAAGAGCAGTTTCCCCCCAAAACATTTCCTGCCATAGTGACACTGCCCCAGTTAATTTCCATAGCGACAGCGGAATAAAAAGAGCTTGTGGTGCTACTGGGCAAGCTAATGTACCACTGACCCCTGAAAGTGGGACAGGATTCAGAAAAATATTCAGGACCCACTGCGTTACCATCTCCTGCCCCTAGACCGACTGAAGCAGAGACGGATTGAGAACTCACCACTGGAAGCAAAAAATGTGATTATATTCTGAACTCACAACAGATTCCAACATTACTGCAGTGGCATCAGACGAGCACATTGCAAAGATCTCTACATAGACATCACTCTTTTTAAAGCAAAGGCATTGTGTGCTAACAGTCTCTGAAGAATGTCAGAGTTAATGATTTAAAGACAAAGACACAATGGCTGAAACAGCACAAAAATTGTAACATAAGCAAAGAAAATGAGTTTATATTGACCGCTTCTCCTCTGTTCTATAGGTTTTGAAGTCTCCGGGTAGCTGGGTTCTGCAGGTGAGCAAAAAGCACACTTCTTCTGAAGGCATATGTCAGTCCCTCAAGACTGGTTCACAATTACACAATATGAGATGCAGCCACTGAAGGAACTGGAGCTCCAGTGATATCTCTGGGGACAGCGTGGGGATATTTCTCAGTACATGTTTACATTACATTTATGCAATGGAAGACGCTTCAGTCCAAAGCAAGGGGTTAAGTTAGACATATTTCACATACATTTGTTCAGTATGTGTTCTCCCTGAGAAGGACAGATGCTGGTAATAACACACACATACACACAAAACCTGCACACAACAGCACATCCAAATATTCCCCTGAATTCTGAATTAAGTAGCTATGGGCTATTTCCCCCGATTCCTCATTCACTATTCATGGACTGGCTTTGATTCTCCTTGATCTCTGTCATGTCATCAGACATCCAGAATCAAATATTCATCTTTTATTCTGAATGAATGTAGCCAGTTGAAATTTTGGGTCTGTAATTCTGTTGCCTTAATAGATGGAGAGAGAGGAAACAAGAGTTTTTGAACTATTGTATTATTCTCCTGGTACATGTTGGCTAGTAGAGGAGAGGTGGGTTTTAGTTCTTTAGGCAATCAGATTTCACCTGGTGGGAGACAACACAGACAAAGACAATGAATTCTAATAGATCTTGTAAACAAATCATGTTACATTGAGCAATGACACTTGACCACAGTCATATTCTTATTTAATGAGTAAAATGGATTTATTTTACTTGTGTAAAACATGTTTGCATTTCTGAAGCTCTTCTTTGAGTGGTTCATGTCTTAGCATGGCTATCTGAGGTTTGCTCCTGTGTAGATAATTGCATCAACACACAATGTCTCGCTCTCTTACTCTGTTCACTGAGACCTTACAAAAGCCAGCAGGGTCATTGTGGAGGCACAATGCTTGTAAACTGGAGTGAAGCAGATGGTAGCTGAACTCAGGGAACAGGGACGAATGGAGCTATTCAGCCTGTTTTCTAGCTCAAGGATCATGTTTGCACAAACTCATTAGAGTTCAAGGCAGAACATGGACAGATCCGCTGGGAAACCTGAAGATTAAAAATAATTTTAATAAGAAGGCAGACTCTAAAACATCACATCATGTGTTACCAGGTCAGAAGCTCACGTGCAAAATTGATCTCAATCAATATGATGTGCAGGTGTGTGTATGAAGAAAGGCAATGTGGTCAGTAGCTGTCAGTAGCTGCTCTAACATGACTAATAATGTCAGTGTTTCTCACCATGTTTCTGATACTGCAGCGAGAGAACAGCATTAGAGAGTTTGAAGGTTTCATGAAATGGTTTTAGCACTTAATAAAGTCAGATATGGTTGTACAGGAAGATGCAGCAGCTGCTAAAACAAAATTATTTTCTGTGGCCAGATCTAGTTAGTAAGTCTGGAAGATGGTCATAAAGATCTTACATGAGTAATGAATCACATTGTATAAAGGAGACAATGGCCCATGTAAAAGCTTTTGGACAAAGTTAGTGCTTACTGTACAGTGAGTGATGTATGGATTGCTGTGTGTGTGAATCTCTTCTCATGCCTCTGTTGATTGCAAGCGCATATTGTTGTCACTAGCATAAAACACCCTAGCAACCTCACAGCCATGATTTAGCAACCACCCAGAACACTGTAAAAATGTTTCGCACAGGCAATCACCACTTATACTTCCTTTCTATAGGGCTGGTAATCAGAAGCATCTGCTTTAAATTCAATCCCACATTCACCATGTGCTAACATTGCTGCTGTGTTCCCATCAATGTGATTAGCAGAATGTTATTACACTTAGATCACAGAAGCCTGTTATATGACAGTTACTCGTGATGTATAATGCACTCTCTTTCACTCTCTTTCAATAGAGGTCTCTATTAAAATTGATGGTATATTTTACCATATAAGAATGCCTAATGAGTGTAAGCGGAATGATTCATTTCTAAAGGAATAACCACTTTAAAAAAGGCAGAATTGTCAGGATTGTGTATATATGAAGAAAATATCAAATGGTATTTCAAAACTACTATGTTACACTAACACTACTATACAATACTACTACATAATAGTAAAATTCAGTAACAACTAAGAAAAACTCAATGGCATCCACACAAACCCAAAGACAAGAACAAAAGACGAGAACCAAAACGTAAACCAGGAGTATAAACACACAGACCAAAACAGGCACAGGGGTAAATAAATCGGATAACTATAGATACAAATCCATAATCAAGTTAACAGAGGAGGAGTTAACCAACTTAAACTAAAACCAACAATGATACTAACCATAAGTATAAAAGAATAACGACAGAGAACAAAACTAAACTGTGACAAGCATCAAGCATCTGTGACAGCATCATATCAATTAATTGATATGAGCTCTGTTACAAATAGTAAACAAACCATTAAACAAAAGATCATAATTACAAGAAAAACAGTATTGATGTCCATGTTTATCTGTCTATTAAGTTTCAACAAAGACAGAATATGTTAGACCTGGTAGAAAAATAAATTTCCTGGGGGAAGTATTCAGCCTTTGCACAGGTACAACAGATCTGTACAAACAGCTTTTAATAGTGTAATTTCAGTTTAAAAACAGTTTATGGTAATACTTGGTCAGATTTTGTAAGAAGATTTAATAGAATACAGTCATAATAGCACAGAATTACCTGAGTACCTGAATTCTACCCTGTAAATTTTCCTTTCTCAGCATTTCCCTTATACATCTCAGCTCATGTTTGAAAGATGTTAAAAGCCTCAAGCATTTACCTGCGCTTACAACATTCAACACACACACACACAAAGAGTTTTATCTCCTGGCAGGAGACAAAGGATTAATTCAACTGCACATTATTCTCCAACCTGTGCACTTAATGCTGTTCAAAACAAGTGGAAAAAATATCACTTTCCTCAGGGAAGATAGATAAGCCATATTCTCACTGGAGTTATTCATCATCTGGAGCTCATAATGACTGAGGAGACAGATACATAACTAACAGCTTTTTCCAAACTGCAAACAAAGTATAACTGTCACATTTTTGAAGCAACAAAAATGGCTTCCAAAATTTCAGCATGGTTTGACAAAAAAAGCTTTGCTTCATTTTGATTTTTTACTGTGATGGATTTGGTCAGAAATAGTCTGGCACAGTCATGGAGTGTCACAGGCTGCCTGCAGGTCTCCACTGACCACTGGAGGTGACGTTACAGTACTGCCGGATTTCTAGCCATTACATTTAGAAGATAATTTTATCCAAAGCAACTTAGTGAGGTAAACAAAGAAGCAATAAACTGTATGGAGGAAATAACATCAACCATACAAAATTATAGTTTTACCTAGCGTACAATATTTCAATGCTTAGTAGATGCAATACCTGGAGTGGTGAAAAGGTTTATTTAAAAAAAAGAAGCCTGTGTCAGGTATTCATGAAAGAAACAGGTTTTAACAGTTTCTTGAATGCAGTAGGGGATACAGCAGACTGAGTTTACAAGGTCATTCCACCGGCGAGGGACAGTGAACATAAATCTGTACATGATTTTGAACTACCCTTAGAAGGTGGCATTACAAGGCAATCACCAGGGGTGTAGCAGGGGTAAGCTGTGTTGCATGTTCAGTGAGATTTTCCAAATGTTAGACAAGGCAAGACTTTTTTTGCATAAAGACCTGGTCACTGCCAGCCAATCGGCTAACATTTGCTAATGGCACAAACTGTTTTCATGACGATATCTGTGTTGGCTACAGTGGCCAATCCATTCATCTCTGCAAATTATTGTTTATAAAAGCACTTTCTAGAGACGGCTTTCTGATTTATTTCCCTGTAAAGGCATCAGTCTTTCCCAGATGGTGGCATGTCAGGAAAAAAAGAGGTAATTAGGAGTGTTCAGGAAGCCATTAAAGCTTTGTGTCATAGCGCAGATTTCTGCTCCATGAAACACCTCCAGCACAGGCTGGAAAAACTTGCTGTGAATTGATGTTTTTTTTACATCATACTGATAAGTCCTGATTGCCATTTAAGCAGCTGAAGACTGATGAGTTTGTTGTTCAATTCTGAATGATGAAAACTGCCCCCCTGTGTGTGCTGATACAATTACCACCTTTCCAACACACATCCAAAGACCGCCACAGACACACACATACACTCAGTAGTGTTCTGAGTAGTGTACTGTGCACAGAATTACTCTTCAAACTCTGTTTTGACTGTCTCCCATTAAAAAGTCTAAACTGGCCTGTTTATCTTTACAGGGATCTTGCAGAAAAACTCAAATTGGTGACTAGGGTACTTCTAGCACTGTATGAAATATTGTAAGCTTTTAGTTTTTCTCTGCGGTCATAGAAAACTGTAACACTTGGTAAGGTCTTGTTTTGTGCAACTCCACAATTTAAACAAAAGTTATTTGTCATGTTTTGGTTTGTCTCGTTAATTGTGCTCACCTGTCTCGTTAATGTTCATTTAGTACCAACCACAGTAATACCGCTTTTTGTTTTCTTTTTTTTGTGTGCACCTATTGTTTTTGGATATGGAAGCGGCGTTCATCCACCTCATTTCGTTGCAGCAGGGGAAACAATCCCTCGAGGACCACACCCAGGACTTCATCAGCCTAGTGGCATATACACACTGTAATGATCTATCACTATGCATGTTCTTCGTTGAGAGCCTTAATGCTGCCACCAGAGCTCAACTGCGGAGTGGGATACCTTGAGGGAGTTTTGCGGACTTTGTTGAGTGGGTGCTGGTGTCATGTCGGTCCCCAATGACCGTCGGATAAGTCGAGGAACACTCCAGTCCAACCCTGCCCAGCCCAGTGCCCAGGCATGAGTGCAGAGCCACCATGTGAGAGCTTTTTTTCCAACCACCTGGTGACCAAGGAAACACCGGAGGAGCTTGCGACAGAGCCCAGTGGTGTCGCGGAGCCCGAGCCAGGAGCGGCAGGCCAGGTGGGCGTGGATACGGTGGAGCACTCCTCTGGCTGCGCCTCATCTCTCCATTCTGCTGGCTCGGTATGACTCTGCCCTCCTTCCTGAATCGCCTCGGGGCTCAGTTGCACCGGCTCCGCTGCATTCTTACGGATCCCTGTCTCCACCACGGGCACCAGAGACCTCTGTTACACCTCGGCCAGCCGGGACCTCTGCGTCACCTCGTCGCCTCGACTCTCTGTCTCTGCCTCAGGCTCCTGGTCCACCTGCTCTGCCTCCAGTGATCGGTCCCCTAGAGCTATCTACCAAGGTACCCTGTCTGCTTCGCGGTGGCCTGGGTCCTGTCCAGTTCTTCCTGCCCAAGACTATTAACCTCTGGGTTTTGGTTACTTAGTTTGGACATTTTTATGGACTCCTCCTCCAGGGGGCCGACCTCCACCAGGGCTCCTCCTTGGACTGTCTTTAGGTTTGTTTTGATGGCGCGGGGTCGCGCCTTCCGGGAGGGGGGCATTATGTAACACTTGGTTTGGTCTTGTTTTGTGCACCCCCACAATTTAAACAAACGTTATTTGTTACGATGTGGTTTGTCCCGTTAATTGTGCCCACCTGTCTCTTGTTCATATAGTCTTGTATACAGTATATATTCTGGTCTCTGTCTTTGTTTTATTGTCGGTTATTGTTCGGTTATGGAGTGTATTGTTCTGTGTTTCTTGTTTGCCTGCCGTTTTTGTATTAAATCTAAATAATTTCAATTTTGGAATCTATGTTGGGCTTGTGTTTAGTTTGATTTGTGACATTAACCGTGTCAACTAGTTAAAAACACTTTTAACCATTAGTTTTAACTCTGAGCTACAAACAAGTCTGAATAGAACAGAATAGAAAGAGCTTTACTGTCAAGTTTGTTTACAGTTTTGTTACAGATGCTCCAGTGCAGAATTAAAATAAGTAAAACAGTTATTTAAAGTAAAAACTAAAATATACTAAAAATTACTAATAAACAAAGGATTTTAGTAAAGTGCATGTAGTTTGTATATATGTGTTTCATGAATGTACAAAGAAGTTATTGCACAAATATTGTTTACAATATTATATACATTTGTACAGGTTATGATTTTTCTTTACAGTTGTACAATTCGGGATGTAGCACTATACCGTTATGTTGTGTTATGTGTTAAATCTGTTCTTGTGCCTGGCTGTGGCTGCACAAAAAAATGTGTGGTGTGTGCTGGATGTGTGGGGTCCAAAGTGACTTTTAGCCCCTTTTCTCACTCTAGAGGTGTAGACATTTAGAAAGTTGGGCAGGGGTGCACCAACAAACTTCTCTCAGACTCGTTACTATCCATAATGAGGTAGATGATTGTGGTGTCGTGGGATCGTCTGCAGTGCAGTTGTTTATATAGAGACAGAAGATCAGTGAAGAGAGCACACAGCCCTGGGGGCACCAGTGCTGGTAGTAAGGTACCTAGATGTGAGTTTCCCCAATCTTACTAGCTGTTCCCTATCTGTCAAAAAGCTGGTGACTCACTGTCAGATAGGGGTTGGCACAAGAAAAATAAAGTCAGTTTGGATGACAGAAGACCAGGCATGATGCTATTAAAAGCCAAGCTGATAAAAATCTTTGCATATGTCTCAAGTCTATCAAGAATACAATGCAGTCCCATGTTGACTAAATAATCTAAATGCCTGTTTGCTGTGAAAAGGAGACTAAAGAGGATCCAGCAATGGTCCAGTAATGCCCTTCAGGTAGGCCTGCACCAGTCTTCCAAATGACTTCATGACAACAGATGTAGGGGCAATGGGTCTTTGGTCAATGAGACCAGTATTTTTGGGGTTTTTGGAGACTGGAATAATAGTGAAGCATTTAAAGCAGAAGGGAACATCACATTGTTCCAGAGATCTGTTGAATATCTGTGTGAAGACAGTTGGTCAGTGCAGACCTTCAGACAAACAGGTGAGACACTGTCCAGGCCTTAAGCTTTTCTGGTCTTCTGTGTTTTGAAAACTCGGCTCACGTCCACTGCACAGACCCTAAATGCAGGTTGAAGGGCAGAGGGGGAGGAGAGGGGCTGCAGAAGGAATTGGTGTAGAAATAAAGTGTAGTTTATATAAAGTGCAGGCTTTTTTAAACTTACAGTATAACTCATTAAGATCGTCTGCCATTTGTTGATTCTCCACAGATCGTGGGGATGGTGTCTTGTACTTTGTGAGGTTCCTCAAGGCCTATGCAGACTAACACTGGGTCATTGGCTGAAAACTATTTTTTGTGTGGCTTCTTTTAACCATTCTGATGCCTGACACTGGTAGGGATGCATACAGTATGTCAGTATGAGATGAATGATATCACTATACAGTCATAGGAGAACCCCAATACTTCTAAATGAGAGATGGAGTGCTATACATCCCTGATTGTATAACAATGATCTAATGTGTTACAGAATGTGTTAACATGAGATCTGTATTTTTGTAGTTCACGAGACAGATTAGATTTATTGAAATGCCTAAGAATTATTAAAAGAGTCTGGGTACCTGGCTAAATTTCAGTTGTTATGCTAGCAGTTGTAACATTACTATTGTACAGAGGGATGTATATGCCATAGAATAGCAATGAACCTCTTTCAGCGTTGTTATGATCTGAACACCAAATTTAATTAATGTAGAAACACAATCCACCAGCTTCTGATTTCCATGTTACTTCCACAATGTGATCTGCACAGAACAGCTGGAAGCCCAGCAGATGCAGCTTTCAGTGCAGCTTTTAGTCAGGTTTCAGTGAAGCAGTGTAGGGTTAAGATTTTGTAAGATTTAGGGTTAAGATTAGGGTTGCAGCAGAGTTTAAAAAGTCATTATTCATGAGTACAAGTAGTATCCATTTTCTAAGAAAGGGATTGTACACTCACTAGAATATTACTTGGGAACACAATTTAAAAGCAGCAGCCACTGAGCTTAACTAGCGTGCCAAGCCACTTCCCTCGTTTGTGTCTGACCATGCGTTTGAACAGCACCGCAGCCCCTCCAACTACTATATCCAATCTGAATAATTACAAAAAGGAATGATATTGCCTGGTGTATGTTGCTTGATGTTAAGGAGTTTCTGGTGAAACGTAAAGAAACAGAATGACTAAACACAACAAAGACAATCAAAGAAAAAAGGGAAAAAAGGAATTGGACAGAACCGAGGCTGCCATCCGTGATGCCATCTTGATCTAAAAAATTGTGTGTGATGTGTTTATTTGTAGCTTTTGGGGGCAAATGGCTAAATTATGTCCTGAAATCTCCTGAAGTGACAGCAAATGCTTTCAGTTATCTAAAGAGAAAGTGATGAAAAGAGATAAGTTTTATACTGTGACATTTTAACCTGGAGAAGCAGTCATTCAAACACACTGGATGATTATCACAAATATACAGTGTGAAATCTCAACTACATAAATTAATAATTAAACATGAAAAGGGCCAATGATATAGTATACATCATGTATGAGGCTAATGTAAAAGCAGCAGAATTTACAAAGGTGATGCCTCTCATGACAAAGGTGATGCCTCTCGCCCCTCTTTTTTCAGAAAGGAGTCATTCTTCTTTCTGCCCTGTTTACTGTTCTTGTCTGCCCAACTACTTTGTTGTAGTGATGGCCAAGCAAAGCTTTTCAAACCAGTGAAGTTTCAACACAATTACTCGTTTTTAAAGCTTTTTAAATCAGAGCTCGACGGGGACCTCTACTGGAAAAAGTGAGTCTCAAACTGTTTCACAATCTATCAATGTATTAATCACAGAAGCAAAAATGAATAAATGGAGAGATTTACAAAATTAGTGACTTAATATATTAGTCACAGAAAATGAATCTGTTTTCTTGTATAGTAACTCAAAACATTTTATTTATCAGCAAATAAAACTGTTAGAGGAAACTAAGCCATACATATAAATGTGTTTTTTTCCTATTGGGAAAACTTGCTAATATTGATGAATGGTACAATATAGATTAACTTTAATGTCAGTACACTGGGGTAAAAATGGAACAAGACAGCCCAGTATAACATTACTGTTTAAGGGGTAAACCCTTCTGCTTTAATCAGTGGCAGACAGACTCAATTCCAGCAGGCAGCATTAGAACATCTGCATGCAGCACAGATAATAAACACAAAAAGAACTGAATGACAGTTTCATTCAGAGAGTGGTGGCCACTGAGCCAGCCTTAACAACAGATAAATGAGGCAATCTTTCATTGTCACAGATGTGCAGAATTGTGAAGTTAATTGTGCTTCAGGAAATCCAGTTTGTGTGTCTGTGCTCTGTCCTCATAATGGACAAAAACGTGGAGCGTTTGACCTCGCACTAGGGCTGCAACTAACTATTCTTTTCAAAATCGATTAATCAGATTAAGTCCCACAAATACATTTAAAATACATATTTTATTTATTTTAAATTAAATTCACACACTGGGTGTTACAAATGTTAATTTCAAATTAAAACAAAGTTTCGCAAAGAGGAATAAGGTTTATTACATTTATTAACATGAAGTAACAACAAACTAATTTCAACAGTTACAAATACATTATAATAACATTAGTTAATGCACTGTGAAGTAACATGAAGCTTTTTTTAATTCATTTTCTTTTTACAACTAGATCACTTCCTCTATATTAACTACACACTGCACACAACGCACACTGTAAACACACAAACGCAGCATAAAACTGTAAACATACAGCAGATAATAACAAATGTGAATGAAACTGACTGCCCTGATGTTTCTCCATCATCTGTCACTCCCACATGCTTCCGGGCGCGCGCATCACTGTCGCGCCACAGGAGCTCTAATGTAAGGCGCTCTCGTGCCTTACAGGACTTCCACGGCTTCTCCGCTGTCGCTGCACATGTTGATCAAACTTGTGTGCGTCAACTAATCAATAATGAGATTCGTTGACAACGATTTTCAATGTTGATTATTATCAATGTTGTCGATTAATAGTTTCAACCCTACCTGACACTATTGTTTAATCAAATGTGAAACTCTTTATTGTCATTACTGATGCATGAGGCTATATAATCACTTCTGGTTCACATTATTTTCTCAGCACTGTCGTAAGTGTGAATACTCTCAGTTTCAACACACTCAGTTTCTCTGTCAGGTCAACTACCTTCATGACAAACAAAAATTAGAGGAGAATCTTGCTGAGTAGGTTAACGTTAGCTAAACTATTAACATGACCATAGCTAACTGCCCGCTGAATAACACAATCTATGTACTACCATAGAAATTTAGTACTGAGCACTGGGGCATGTTATCATCAGGTAACACAACAAGGTGTGCTATGTACAATGGTACTGCATACTTGCAAAATGTTAGTCAAGCAAGTACAAATTGTTACAAGTACAAATTGTTTCTGGCCTTAAAGTAACTTATTGCAGAAGGTCAAAGTGAACCCATGTTTGTTCAGGTAAAGCTTTAATAGATCTTACAGCTTTATTTAAATAAAACAGAGACTTACTGAAAGGACTGAGGGTGGGAAAATCAGTGGCCTACTTTAGCTTTGTTATTATTCAGGCTGTACTATTCATAAATAACCATCAAAGGCGTTCTGTTATTTTTCTTTCATTCTGGCTCTGGGAGGATTAAATTATTTCTGGGCAATCATCAAGCTTATCAATGTGAAGAAGATCCTGTATAAAAATCAGCACAAGCAGAATGGCAGAAACATTGAGGTGTGTGTGTAATTATACTGGGCCTTGAAAGGCATTTGTAAACTATTTCTTATTCATGAGGTGTTTCTTAAAGAAAGAACAAATGAAGGAGAGCATCAAATTATTGAGCAAGGACAAAATTGTCTTTTTATAGAACTGTATCTAAAAATAAAGCCACTCTGGAGTATCACCATGGACATCATGAAGTTATGCAGTGTGAAAGAAAAATGCTTTAAAGTTCTGTATTTCTGTGTCAATATTAAAACAGAGAAAAAAAGCCTTTGACTAATTTACTCTTAAGGTTCATGATAATTGCTTGGTAACTTTCAGAGCCACACAGGGAAATGCTGTTCTGCATCTGCACAACTGTACAGCTAAAATAAACATGATGTCTGTGAATGTGGCCTGAGGCTTTGAACAACTGTATGTGTCAATCAAAGACTCAATAACATGACTTTTTGCAGCTCTACGTTTAGTGACAACCATTGTCTGTTATTATAAATGTGTTTTCTAAGAATGGTGAAATACTGTATTGATAAGTTCAACAACATTTAATCCACTACAGTATGCAAGTAAAAATTAATTGTGTAACATACAGTAGATTCACTCCAGGTATATGGGTGTTTCCATGCAGATGTTCCACACAGGTTAGTAATGTTGAGATTAGAACACTTAATGCACCAGTGTGCTGTAATGACCTCATTACATCACATGATCCATGAGAGAGAGGTATCATCTTATGAATTATTGTTTTAGATTTAATTCCAGCACATTTGCTAGAAGAATAAATGAGTCAGGAAAGAGTTGACGCCCTCTGCTGGATATTAAGATTAATCCATTAAATGAATCAAATCAAAATATATCATAAAGACAAACAAAACAAATCTCACTGTTCTTCTATCTTATGAAATAAAAAGTAACCAGAAGCTCACTGTGGCATTCTTAACAAGCTATATAAACGTTATCCTAGGGATTCTCCAGAGGTTAAACTGCAGCTATGTGATGTATGCAGCAACACTTTAAAGTAGGACAGAAGTGAGTGCTAACAGGAAATGTGTGAGTGTAGTGAGTAATCTGTGTGTGAGTCCAGCCATGAGCAAGCTAGAGTCTGAATGAAAATCAAAAATGTGCTTTTGTATGAAGTGAAGTGGAGACAAGAACCTTTCACATTTTGTGAACCAGTTTTAGAGTTGTCATTTTTGTACAGTTACTTGTACAGAAACAGGCAGTGTGTATTAAAGTCTCTATAGTTCTCAAAGAATCTAATGATAATAATCTTTATGCTAAAGTTGGGCAATAGTGCATATGTTGTGTGGATGATAACATGTTTTTGAAAATGACTATAGTGAAATAAAAGTTAAATGAAAACCAACCAAAAAAAACCAACATATTTTTAGGCAGGTCAAGGTCATGTGACAGAGCATTGCATAACATATTTTGATCAACACGAGTAAGATTTCATATTGTGTCATAAAAGATAATGCTGATTTGTGTGGCCTGCTGTCTGGTGTGTTGCTTGTTTGTTTTTGTCATGCACAACTGGTCGGGGTAGTGCCCTTGTTTCTATTTATAAAGATCATTTTACCTGTCGCTCGGTGATGAGTTACGACCAGGTGAGTAACAACTAAAGCAGCTTTGAACTGTTTGTTTTAGAACACATTGCAGTTTTTGTGCTTTTAGACTTAATGGCTGCTTTTGATACAGTAGATCATGAGATTTTCATTGACTATTTGGAACACTGCATTGGCTTAACAGGTGTAGAATTGCAAACAGCAGTTTTTCAATCAAGATGGGTGAATATTACTTGAGTTTTTTTTTATAAAAATCATAATGTTTTTTTCCCCTTACATGCTGATCTCCTACTACTGGTCTCCAAAATGCCTTTGAAACAAGGAGGATGAAAGGCAAACTAAAGTTTGAACCACCTTTTTATTGTACTTAACAGCCATGAAGACTTGGAAAAGTTTTCATGATGCCAGAAAGTCCAGGAGAGAGGGATCTTGCCTCTCTGTCCAGTCTCCTGAAGCAGAGAACAAAAGGGCAAATCTACCACAAAACAGTAAAACCTGCCCCTAAAACACCTGAGGTGATGGGGTTTGACGGAGGTCTGGCACAGGGTTTTGGTGCAAAGAGACCCACTCCCAAGAGACTGGTCCTCGTTATGCTGCTGTGGGGGTAAGATGTTTTTTTTTGTAGCCTTTAAAGTGATCACAGTCTTCATATCGAATCTTCGTTTAGTCTGCAAGACCTGCCCTGTCCCCTTAGGTCTCTGTGGAGGCGCTCAAGCTTGCTGTGATACAGAGTGGGCAGAGTGACACACACCGTAACTTATTAGAAGACATACTTTTTTCTTTCTTTTCTTTTTCTTAATACTAGCTCCTTCTCAGCCTTAATATCTTCTGTTATCTTGCTTAGACCTGACTAACATGCAGACTAAAGGCTTTCTGAAGAAGAGAAGCTGATGTATTTTGTATTCGCCTTTTAAAGGCTTTGTGGCTCACGTCACATGACTGACCTGCCTATAATATGATAATATATATGAACCGTGTTCAGACTTTGATGTTGGGGTACGCCTGAAGCATGTTTCCATAGCTTTGAGTTACCACCAGTACTGGTGGTATTGAGTTACCAATACCACCAGTTATATTTTATTGACCAAAAACAAGTATTAATTTGACTTCAATTAAAGGATTAGTCATAGTAATTATGTTAATTATGTAGTTAAAGTTGCTGCAGATTAAAATTACATGAGGTTACTCATGAAATACAGCACTGAGGAAACAGGTTTAACTTGACCACAGGTGTTTGTAATATAGTTCACTAAAAGTTAACTTACATGACTTTAGACTCCATGTATCTGCATCACTGTTGTTAATGACCAAAACATATTGTCAACTTATACCTTCAGTTTAAAACACAAATATAGTAAAAATGTAATGTCTATTACTGTGAGGGAAGAGTGATGTGTAAAGTTTACAGAAGACACACACATACACTTACATGAGCCCTTCAACTTTGACTGTGTTTAAGACTTTTCTGATTATGTTTGAAGTAAATGTCAGACACAAGCTAAAAAACCTGTTCCTCCAGTATAAGACAACTGCTGTACATGTAAAATGACATATTACTCTTTAAAAAAGAGAACAACTTTAATCTGCAATGTGTGACAAATGTATGTGTGTGTGTGTATACAAAGTCACACAAACATGCTTTTTATTTTATATATCTGTATCAGATACTATTATAGATATTATAGTGTACAAATTATTTATAATTTCATCAAATCTTTTTGCTAGCGGAAGTGCAAAAAACGACTTGAGAAAGACAAAGATAAATGCATTAGTGAAATCTCCTAACCTATTAGTAAAATTCTTGTTAGTAAAATGCCGAAGATTATAAATAATATATATATACACAATTTTAATAAACATGCTGACTGCAGTATTAATAACTGTTCCATTTACAAAAAATTTAACTCACCCACGTTGGTGCAGTTGGCTGACAGGAAGAAGGTCTGGTACGGCAGTTTACTACTGCAGAAAGAATCAGCATCATTGGTGAAGCCCACCGATCTAAGGGATAGATCTGGGGAACCAGTACTGATGCTCTGAGAGAGCAGGGAAGTGTTTAAAGACTCTGCATCCATATTGCTCACCAGATGGAGCGTTTGGAGAGTTGACGAGAATGTGGTTTGGGAATGAGGAAAGAGGTCAGTGTGGAGCAGAACCACACCTGCAGCTGGGATGAACACCTGTTAACACAAGACAATAGGCCATTTTCAATATGGTGGCAGAAATTGGAAAAATTACTACAATTCATTATTATAAATGGACTGCAAGCAGCTTGTCTAAATCATTAATTTACTTAAAATCATTACCAAAGTAATCACAGTTGTCTGTTTTGTTGACAGTTTTTAGGGGGATGTGAAAAGATTAAACCAATAATATGAGACATTTTTATTATCAAGGTGTTATGGTATATTAGACAGTTACTTTGATAGCAAATTTCCAGTTTATGGCTCATTCACATGGGCATGTCAAATAGAATAACAAGTATTCCAGATTACATTTCACTGCTAATTGTATATTTAATACTATGTGTGTTCAAATCTCACTAGCCAATAAGAATTAAGCAGACTAAAAGTGAATATAAATATGAGTGTAAACGAAGACTGTGAAAGCGAAACATTTTTTTACTCAGTTTATGCCTGGTTTAAATACCATTTAGAATATATACGGGCTGAAGGCTGATAACAGTGGACAAACGCAGGCGATGGGAATTAGTTTATTGTAAGGAAGGCAAAAGAACTGGTAGAATCCATGTGTGGAGTTTAATGAACAAATCCAAAACACAAGACAAGAATCAGAATGTTTAAACAGGCAATGGAACTAGGCAATCAATCCAAAAGGGGAATCCAAATACTCGAGGAGCAGATAAACAGGCAGAATCATACAGAAGATAACAATCAGTGGTTAACTGGCAATACTTTGCAGTGAGTCCATTGAAGCACATGGCTTAAATAGTCCAAGAACAGGATTTATTAACTGATTAAGACTAGGTGAGCTTTTCTTACACAGAAGTGTTTGGATCTAATTTTCTTAAAGGCTTCTGATGACTAGTGACCTAGTGCTTAAATATCATATCACGAAAAGCCTTTGGTTGATGCACCTAGGGATGAGATAAACTCGAAACTGACTAGACAACTGGTCTACTGGGACACCAGACTTGGTGGCAACTAATTGTAAATGCTTTTGGAATCAAAATTTTGTGTGGGGAGATTGGAATCATGGACATGATAGGAATCGAGTTTAGACCAGGTAACATCTGTTCTGCAGGTAATAAAGCTATTAAGGAGCTGTTGTAAAGAGCATGCATTTCAAGTTCTGGGTGGATCGAATGGCCCATCCATTTAAAGCAAGACCTTTTCCTTTATCTAGACAGAGACATCAAAGAGCAATAGGTGGATTCTGGGAAGTGAACAGGAGTGGCTGTGTTTCATTAAATCAATGTCAAACACTGGACCTGGGAGTGAAGTGTCAAAAAAGCAGTGTGCTGCATGATTGAGGTTGCCTAGACATGCCACAGTCGCTATGTTGTTAGTTTGTGCTGGTATCAGTGTGATGTCAGATTTTATGTGCCTAGGAGATCTCCATGCCTTTAATTGTGTGTAGAAAAAAGGAGACTGGTGGTTCATGCCATAGAATCCCACAGCATGCAGGGTCAGAGCGAAGCAAAGCTAGTGGAAAGCAAACACAGATTGACTCCAAAGAACAAATCTGAACAAGTGGTGCATGCTATCTCCTTTTTATACCTGAATGTCCGGGGTTGCGCCTGGCAGGCAAATCCTGCCCACCAATTCCTAGTGTGAAAGTGGGAGTCATTAGTCTCACAAGCTCAAAACACAGATGTAGTAAGTGTTACATCCACACAATGTTGAGTAAGTGAAAGAAAGGAAAGAGCTTGTCAAGACACATTGCTTATGGTTTAGAGAAAAGAACTGAATAGATTTTTATCCTCAAAGATTGGCTGTGTACACAATGCAGACACACATTTATGTTCCAGTACTATGTAAATAAGTGAATTTTGCATAATATATGCCCTTTAAAAAATGTATACATCATGAATACTAATGGGCATACCCCTAAGATTTATTACTGTTTATTTATTATTAACATAGTCTGCATATATAAGTATAGATACAGTATAAGATGCTGTACTGGACTATGGGCTGTGCTGGAGGGCACAGCCCATACTATATTTACAACCAGGATCTCGATGGACATGGACCTCATCCTTCCTGAGGTGCATAACACTCACAGTATGCCCTCTTTTCATTGTATGGCTCAAGTTCAATGCTTTTCCTCAATAGAAAAGGTATGAAACGATAAATACAGTCGTTCCTTCTTGGAACTGAAACACAGAACATGGCTGTTCTGGGAGTGATTGTTCTGTAAATAAACAACGCTAGTGCACTGAAAATGTTTCCTTTTACAAAATTAAAAGACTTTTTCATCTACCCAAGCACTGAATGCTGGCTCACTTTTGATGAACACAGATTTATAATAAACATGTTGGTAGTGGAGCATTTGGGTTCTTTCCCCAAACTCAAGGTACTTTACAATCACTAGACAGTGTCCTATGAAGAGCACTTCTTTGGCTTTTAGGTGACAGTTAAAATTGTATAGGGTGTGTTTTTGTATAGTGTGAAGAGCAGTGCAAAAACCACAGGATGTCATCTTTGTAGATAACTTTACAGGAACTGGACAAGGGAATTGTCCCAGCAGCCCTTGTGGACCACATCAGTACCACATGAAATATGAATAAGCTGCCTAATTCACCCCAGAGGTAAAAGACAAATGTTTATTAAAACCAAAATTACATTTATTGTCCCATTTATTGTATTATTACATTAGAACTATTTATGAATCGTTTAATCTGTATGTGATAGACTGCATGTGTTTATTGAATAAATTAAATGATGCAGTTTGTCTGAGTTAGATTCAGAGATCATTTTATTCTGTTCTGTATTACTATTTTTTGTGAGATATAAAAATCGATGCAGAAAAAGTGGTGTGCATTACATAAACATACAAATAACAGGAAACTATTATAGTGCACAGGTACAAAAACAAATGACATAATCATCTCATTCTCATTTTTCTGAGTCTGCCTCTAAACCCCGCTGTTATAATTGACACTCATCTGTCAGGTCAGCTATGAGAATTCCACATTCTTTTCCGTCTGGAGTGGGTTGTCTTTCTTCAGGACACAGAGCTATGGCAGGCAGTCAACACCTTGTACCCTAAACAATAGCTTTAATGTTCACTTTGAGTGTTGCAGAATTTGACTGTGACATGTTAATACCCAAGGGTGCAGGACCGTACCTGTCAGCAATATAACACCTGCCTCAGGGAACGAGCAGTGATCCCCTCCTAAAACATGACTGTATCAAACAAACATTCTGCTTCCAGACTGGCTAAATTCCTATTCCTATATTCCAACACTTATATGTCTGTTTATATAATGCATAACGCAGGGGGAAGCAGGATGAGGGGGTATATCCTGAAAATATGAACTTCAACTGCATCCATTGGTTTTAACCACATACTTGCCCCACTTCATATTCAAAAAGCAGGTGCTATATTAAATTCTTGTCTTAATATACAATTTTATTTTACAAGTTTTTCTTTGGGGCTGTGAATTTAAATGTAAGTGCACAGTAAAAAAATGTGATACGTTCTCAGATTCAAGTTCGACTTGAGAAGCTGCAGAAGATCTAACACCCATTGACTAATGGAGGTCATATCTGATAAAAATGAATAAGAAGTCCTGTAACTCCCTCATGTTTAAAGCAGAGGAAAAGACAATAAAACCTCCTTACATTTATAAAATGGAGGTTTACATTCTATAAATGTAAGGAGCCATTTTAAGCACAGTTTCTGACCCTGCGCCTCTGTGATCAACTTGAACTCTGGCTAACAGGTATCACTGCCAACATGCAAATGTGTGTCCTCTGTTCCTTGCCCTGATAAAACATCATTGTACAGGAGTCACTAGTGTTGAGACATGCATATTGTTTGTTTTCAGATGAGTGAAGCAACAATAAAGATGCGGTTTGTTTCAGAATCACCCAACGTCAGCACACAGCAGACAATACGTAATAAAACCTGAGACTTGGTCAATTTGGCTGTAGCGAACACAGTACAAACAACATTTCAATGTCTAAACCTATAAATCTTATGTATGACAAAAAGCACATGCATGTATGGAAGAAATATATATGTATTTGCCACAAAATATATAACATTTTAAATATCATACATTGTATGATAACATGTATTTCAAACATGTTATGTCAAAACCCATTAATATAATATTCATTCTACTATTTAATAATTGCTTGGCTTTCTTTCACAGCAGACGTGTGTTGGCTGATGGTAAAACCGCTGGCAGTTGAGGGGTCACTAGTACACCGAGCCCTACAACAGCCCTACAGTTATAATCTGCCACCTCACAAAACACCTTAAATCACACACTGACAAACAAATTTACTGCCACCTGAAATACAGTGCGTAGTTTCTGACAAAACCCAATGCACACAAATGTCTGAACTAACATAAAAGCTGTTCTCTGCTACAAGTACAGCAGTTTATTTTAGTTCTTTTTTATATATGATTCATTTTCAGCCTTAGGCACAGGTCAGTTAAAAACAGATTAAAACAGGTTTCTTAATAGACAACTCTAACACAAACAGCCTAGATCTTGGCTTTATATGTAAATATAATGCTTATTAATGATAGTTTACTTAAAATAACAAATAAAAAAAGGATTGTTTGCGTTGTGACATTTTTCATGACAAAGTAATTATGCATCGCCGTAAGTTTGTAACAAATGTATTGTGATGGAAAATAATGTCCCAAATGCAAAAATACTCATCTTTCTAAAAGCATTAATGCATAATGTGAACTGTGTTCTGGACGTGTATTATAATTCACAGCAGAGCAACACAATAGACTCAAATGTTCCTGCCGTCTTTAGTAGTTGTTCCTCAGCGGTCAGGTGTTACGTTTCACACTACAAAACCCAGGCAGAAAAGACAAAATGAAACTAAGAAACAAACTTCATTTTTGTTCATATCTATTCTTGTAAAATGTGGCAAGAAATTCCTAACTTTTAATAAACAACCTCAAACACAACCTGCACGTCCTCATTGCAAACGTGTAAAGCAGACGAGCTGTTACCTCAGTGAAGCAGCTTAAACAGCAGCGGGTTTATCTGAGCTGCTCTCCGGTCTGTGGCTCTACAGCTCCGGCCCCGTTCGGTAGCAGGAGTAGCTTTTTATCACGGCAGGAGAAAAGCTCCAGGCTTGCTGATCCACACGACAGGTAAAGGAAGTCATTTCAAAGCTCTTTGTACACAGTGGGTGTTCCCATGTGAAGCAACAGTTTTCCCTGCGTTGAATTCAGACAAGTACGGGCAGGACACGGGTGGGCGGGATGCAGGGTGGAGTGCAGACTGGAAAGTGTTTGGGAAGTTTGTCTGTATTGTCAGCACTAAACATTGTCCTTCCCTCAGCCTTTGTATTTGATTTGTGCAATATATTTGAAATGTTTATGCAATAGGTTTCATCGGGTCAGTTGTCTGCAGTCATAGTAATATAAATGAATGTATAGTGTTAAACGGAGCAGTTTACTTATCAGCCGTTTCCTCATATCATAAATCCACCCAAATAAGTCCTTTGAAGGACTTGTCATAACATTATTGGATGTTTTATCACCCGCCATTACAAATAAGTATGAACTTTACTATGTTAGCTTAGAAAACTCACATATGGTTGTCTATTGATGTAGCTTATATCTTTCTTTAACTTACAGGCCAGGCCCTCTCAAACACACACATTTTTGTTAACAAATTTGACCTCATTCAGTTAGTCTTCATGTTTCACCGGAGCTCAAGTGAAAAACTTAAATAACACATAAATAAATAACACTGACTCATGACTCATTTACTTAAAAAAAAAAACAAATACATTGTGGACACCACATTAATAACTTTTGTCAATAGTTTTTCATGGATTCTTAAAATGAATATGGATTGAGCAGAAGTCTACCAACACTTTGACCTTTCACCAACAATGTTAACAATATTATGTAACAAAACTGGGGATAATGTAGTATCTCACTAAGTTGTTGTTTTCTACTTCATAGTGTCACTATATTGGCCGGTTTGTTTAATGATAGTACAAACATTTATGCTACAAAAACTTTTTCCTGTTGCATCAGTCATTAAACCAGTACAACAAACAAACTCTCCACTGCCCCAGACTGAGTACTAGCTTTATGGAGTCCATCAGGACATTGACATGCACATATATTTACTCATAATTAATCTTACTCCAGCTGAATCTGAGGCTGTTCCATCCATTCAGACCTTGAGATCTGGCCTCTGCTCAACCTGTCTGCTGCCTGTCATATGTAAGTCAGAAAAAGAGAGATGGTCCGCTGCTGAATGTAAGCAGTGTGAGTGCTTTTCTAATCAATGTCTGACCCCAAGTATGAGCTCACCAACAGACTGAATAAAGATCTGCTTTGTGTGTTCTGAATCTTAATGGCCATGGTTGATCTCAGCCTATTAGGGTAACAAAGAAACTGGTTTTACAAGCTTGTAAAAGAAGCTGGGGTTTTGTAAACATCAACATAAGAAGAGAGCAAGTGAGAATAAAGAGGAAACAGGGGAATTTAGAGCATAATAGAGGATTAAAATTAATTTAGTTTGTATTTTAAGCTCTCAGGTGAAACTTGTCTCAGATATAGAGGAGATCATTCTGCATATTTCATCACAGTTACAGTAGATTGTAAGCCTGGACATTATGAGAGTATTTACAGCTCTTAAAGTAGAAAGAAAGAGACAGTTAAAAACCTAAATGAAAGTATGTGAATGAAGATGTTTATTCTGGTTAGTTTATTCAGGTATGTTTATTCAGGTTAGTAAAGCTATAACTGTAATAAATGTTGCAGTGAAAAAGCTAATTATTTGTGTTGTTTGTTGTAACGAAGGGTCAACAGCGTTAATATTATATTAATATATATTAATATTAACAATCTCAGCATTATACAGGCAAATGGTCACCAGGGGCAAACGAGAACAACGTGGGAATTCCAAAATCACAAACAGTACACAGGCAAGGGTCGAGGCAGGCAAAGTTCACAAAAGGAAGGCAGAGAACAATCAGAAAACGAGTAACAGTCCAGATCATACACAGGGAATCCACCACAAAAAGAAACGCTCGGAATAGGCACCATTGGTAACGCTAGACCTCGCACTGAACAAGAGTTTGTGGCGTCCTTATAAACAGAGTTTGATTATACAAAATGGCCGCCACCTGGTAGGGGCGTGGCCCAGGTACGGGGCTGCTGGGAAATGTCTCCCGTGTCGCCCTGGCGGGCTCTCAAGTCTCCCGTGTAACACTGGCAGGCTCTCAAGTTTCTCTCTAGTCTCTCAAGTCTCTCAAGCCTCCCTAGGCTCTCTAGACTCCCTAGGCCCTCAAGTCTCTCTACATTTACATTTATTTACATTTAGTAGATGCTTTTATCCAAAGCGACTTACAAATGAAGGAACAATAGAAACTGAACTGAAAAAAAATCATAAGCATGGTGCCATTTTCCCTAGAGTATATAGAGTAAGCAAACAAGTGCAGTTGTCCCCCCCACCCTTTTTTTAATAGAGAGTAGAGAGAGGTATAGACGAAAAGAAGAAAGGCCTCCCTAGGCTAGAGCCTCTCTAGGCCCTCAAGCCACTCCAGCCTCTCTAGGCTCTCCAGCCTTTCCAGTCGCCTGCCCCGCCCTGGTGGTCTCTCCAGTCGCCCTGCTTCGCCCTGGTGGTCTCTCCAGTTGCCTGCTTCAAGCCAGCAAACAGAAAGTTGCGATGTATTGTGTTGCCCTTCTTTGTGTTCCTGTGATTATTATATTCCCCTGTGTTCCTTGTGTTTTGATGATCTTGTGGTTTTGACTTTGGACTGTTTTTGGATTTGATGTTTTGCTGCCTGCCCTGACCCTTGCCTTGTGCTTGGATTATTAAGTTCGGATTTGCCTCTGTTGTTACATGTCTGCCTGTTATTTGACCCTGCCTGTTCTGGACTATGCCTCGTCACAATAAAAAGACCCTGCATATAGATCCACCTCCCTAGCACCCCCTACGTGACATCTTCCTTAGCACCCCCTACGTGACAACTACACTGTAGTCCACAAACAGCATTCTTGCATAATTCCTTTTTCTGCAGTCCAGGTTTCTCATTGTTGTGTGAGGAAGGTGTGAAATGGCGTCCTCAGCAGAGCGATTTTGTCTGTATGCAAACTGTAGTGGATCCAGTGTATCTGGTAGTGTTGCAAGTAGTGATGAAGTAGGGCTGGGCGATAAAACGGTATCAATATTTATCGACGGTATACAATTGTCGGTAACGATATAAAAATTCTTCGGTATAGCCTCAATATTGTCATTAAATTACGCGCGTGCAGTTCGTGGATCATAAACAGCCAAATTAGATGTTTTAAAGATGAGCGCGTGCTGCCGATGAAACAGCCAATCAGATGTTTTAAAGATGAGCGCGTGCTGCTGATGACACGCAAACAGCCAATCAGATGTTTTAAAGATGAGCGCTGCTGCCGATAACACACAAACAGCCAATCAGATGTTTTAAAGATGAGCGCTGCTGCTGATGACACGCAAACAGCCAATCAGATGTTTTAAAGATGAGCGCTGCTGCTGATAACTCACAAACAGCCAATCAGATCTAAACAGGCAGGTTGCGTCGCTCTCGGTTCGGTTGCGTCATCGCAGGTGACATTAGGCCGCGCGCATGATGAGCGCCGGCGGTGA